>JAVQJZ010181997.1:0-12415 GCA_036025355.1 Leiopotherapon unicolor | reverse complement strand
ATTTTAACACCTTTATATTGTATCATTTAAGTTGTAAATATGTATACATAATTTACAGATTTTCCTTTTTCCTGTTATTCTTCCCTATATTTTGACATATGTAAGGTGTTTTGTTTTTGTTTGTTTTGCTTTTTTCATTATGTTAATGGCGTAGCTGTGTCAGTCCACCACTTTGGTGCAGACTGAATATCTCAACAACAGTCTGCTGAGATGTCTTCAGAGATGATGTTCAGAGGATGCATCATAGTTACATTGATGGCATCATCAGGGAATCTGGGTTTATGACCATATACCTCCAAAACACATTCCCATGAGCCTCCTCTTTACTTCGGGTTAAATGCTAATGAACAAATCTCTGCATGCCAACACACTGAATTCAGACAGTGAACAGTGTAAACATACATCCTTAACACCGCCATGTTACTGTGAGCATGTTAACACCACAGAGCCGGCATGGCTGCAGGCTCATATTAATGTAAATGTAAGCGCTTAATCTGAAAAGGAACTAGCACCTGCAGCTGTCAGATAAATAGAGACAAATGCGCAACGTCTCCCTCCGACATATGGCGGAGTAGAAGTATAAACCGTAACTGAGGGGAAATGCTAAGATAAAGTATACCCGTGTAATGTGCTTGGCTGCCAACTTTCCTCTGCTGCGAAAAACAAAGGCAGTGTGTCGATGAACAATTTGCAGCATTGTGTGATGAGTGAATGCGCCCCGTGTAGTAAGCCATGCTTCTTTTATGAATGACTGGTCTTTTCAAATTCTGTTCAGATTCCCTTTGCTGTTTAGGCAGTCAGCGTTCTGTCATATTTGCACCAAGGCTGACAGAGATCACCTGTGTGGGCAGCACTGTGACAGCTTGTGTTTTCTGTTAATGAGCTTTGAGCTCTTGTCAGTGGCACCATTTCTTTTTGTCTGTTTAATCATTGTGACTGTTGCCGCTGATGCTTTCTGCCTAATTTCCCCTTGAAAGCAAACCATCTCCTGTACCAGGGAGATGAAAACAAATAAAAAGAAAAAACAGCTGGACACTGGTTGTGTAGGAGAGCAAATATAGAATTATTTCAAAGTTATTTCTACCAGTAGATGAAAGTGGGAAAAATGTGAAACTGAATCAAAGTATTGCACCACTTAGTTGGAATTCATCAATATTCTCCAGTGCTGGAGGCCTTTCAGGGTCGGAGCAATCACCCTCCCCTTGAAGATGCCATTCTTAGCTCTGATTCCAAATCTATTTCCAGCTAATCACACCCACAACAATAGCAGTGACGTCAAACATTAGCCCTCATGGGGGCTTCTTTAAATAATAGTTAATACTCACAGTGCAGGTCTGGGCTCACAGCGTCTATCTGTCTGAGACAGAACAGGCAGCCTGTGCTTTGGTTAAAGCCCCAAAGAAATGACAAACCTGGACGTCGGCGGGCTCCACAAAACTCAGGTCTCAAAATTCTAATTATGCGCTTTAGTCTCTTGATATTTGCTCTGCTTGTGCCAGGAATAAAAGGGAAAAAGAAATATATCTCGGGCCTGTTTTGTTGTTTTTTTTTCTCCCTTCTGCATCACGCCGTGTCTGATTGAATTAAACCTACTGGCCTTTACAAAGAACTGAGGGGAAATGTATTTCCTTTCTCATAATTACAGTTATGTGATGGATGATGTAAGAATATCCCCCACAAATAATAATATTTTTCCACCCTGAATTGGTTCAAAACCAGCACGCTGTGTATGATATTATGCACGATCTGTTTCATGTTGGAAATGATTAATTATAATGTAAAGAAAATGTTACATAATGAGATGTATAGGTTGGAAAATAACCCTTTTTTTCCTCTCCCTCCTGTAGCGATGAAACAGGAAGACATCGCTTACACTTTACCAATTTGCATCATGTTTACAGTACATACAAACAGACATCTGCAGTGATAAAATGGACAAATGCTTGGAGTCAGCATGCCGGATCCTGAGTGAGTCATTATGCCACAGTATGTGATGACCTACTTCACATTAAAAGACGATCTGGCTGTTGTGCGGCGGGCCAATTTACTCCATAATGATGACAGAAGAAGAGAGAGTGACAGGGAGCAAAAGAATGAGGGAGAGAGCGAGAGACGTGTCATGTTAGCTCTGCAGACCTTGTTCTTCTAAAGCAGTCAAAATGCTTCAGTTGCACCCACACACCTCTCTAAACCTCCCACACACACTCATGCACGAACATACACACACACACGCCGTAGCCTGAAGCACAATCTCCAAGTGTGGTAAAACATTTTTTTTTAAAAAAAAGCAAAGAGAGACTGCTTGAAGTGGTAATCAATATGCTGGGGATTTTGAAATTGAAGTGAAACAGCGTCTTCGGCCACTCATTTATCTGGTCATTCTCTGCTAGCTGAGTGTTAGCCAACCCCCTATCTGTGACTGTCAAGCTTTTGGTTCAGCGTGGCATGCGCATGGTCGACAATTATGACGGCCAAAAGTGTTTGTAATTTCGAGAACAATGGTTGCTTGATTTCAGACAAAAGTGATGAGCTGGGAGTGACGACGCTGGAACGTACAGGAAGAAAATGAGTCCTTCACTTAAAAATCAGACGCTCACATAGAGTTCACCTCAGTGTCTCGTTTTTCAAGTTATGCTAGTGTCTGTTCACACTAGCTGTTCAGACTGTTCACACTTTTCAAAGCTTAATACATGTAGACTGTTACACACAACCCTATTGATCATGACAAGTAGCCGCCCGAGCCACAGTTGAATGAAAATATTTTATTAATGTAACTTTTTCACTCAATGCTATGTTTGCCAGTATTAATTAGAGTAAATTAAATATATCTTCTAGAGGACATTACACACGTGACCTCTTAACTATACCTCAATGACACATGTCACATTTTTTATGTTTTATTCCATAAAAACAGTCCAAAGGCAGCAAGCAAGCTCACGTCATATACTTTACATTCATACTATACACCATGTCCTCAATTTTCCATTACACCTAACATGAATAGTATGTTAATATGTCCAACACAGAGTTATTTCTGCCAGTTAACCAGACATGCTAATAATAGAAGATTATGATGGAGCAAATTAATCGCACTTATTCCTTCCACTTTTGCTCTTGAGCGTTCGGTTTCCGAGAGGCACAACCCTCCGAGCTTTGAATACCGCCAGCCTCATTCATACAGCTTTAACATGTAAAGAACCCCAGAGCTTGACAGGTCCGTTGTGCCTGGTTACAGCTGCTAAACTGGGGCCGACAGTCGCAGCCGAGGGGAGACAATCAGTTTAATTCACCCACTGAAAGCGGCGCCGTGTTAAATATCGAGGGGAAAATAGCAGGGGATGTAGTACCGGAGGTTGTGGGGGGGGGTGTTTAGCGAATGATGGGGCACGTGTCAAGAGGTCAACTCGGCCACAGGTTCATTCTGCTCCGCCTCTCTGGCAGCCCGCGGCGGTCGCTCTGGTGCCCTTGTCAAAAAAGATCACGCCTCGCAAGTAACAACTCAATGCCCCAGCACAGTCCCCGCGTTTCTGCAGTCAAAGGAGAGTTAACATTTGTATTCCTCGTCATCCTCGCCGCGCTGCACTCACTCCTAAGCCCCGTCTACAACGCGGCAAAGTTTACGGCATAAAAGCTAAGTTTTTTGTCTTTTTCACCGTGAGAGAGCTGAGGCTGAGGAATATCGCCCGAGGATGTTTCATATCCCCACAGCCCTGCACTGCACACTCCCTGCTCCCTTCTTTATCTCTTTTTCTTAATCACTCGTCTTTTGGCTCTGTCTCACTAGATCTCTCCCTTTTTTTCTCCCGCTTTGTCTCTCTGAGGCTAACCTGTTTCTGTTCTCCCTCTGCAGTCCCCACCTCTCCTTCTTTCAACTCCCCCTCCCCTCCCTGCTTTCTGTCTCTGTGCATGAATCTCCTTCCCCTTCACTATCTCTTCTCTCTCGTTTAAGTTTTTCTTCCCCTTCCTCGCCCATCCCGGCCCGAGTGCAGGCGGGTCTCTCTGTGCTTTCCGGGCCTCTCCTCTCGCTGTCACCGCGGCGGCATCCAGAGGAAGAGGCAGCACTGTCACTGCGGACCGGCTCCGGGGGAAGACGAGGCAGAGCGAGTGAAAGTTACAGGGAAGAGGGAGGGAGGGGAGGGAAAAACATGACACAGAGGAGATGTTCGGATGACAAGTGCCTTCATTGGGGAGTTTTGTGAAGTGAGAGAGCTGCAGAGAGGGAGAAAGAGCGGGACGGGAAGGAGGGGAGGGGGACACCAGCGGGCATGCAGGATGTTTTTTTGTGTGTTTTTGAGGAGAGGCAGCTCAGGGATGGCACTTGTGCACTTCTCCCCACAGGTCGGCTGTTCTGCAAGCGCTTCTTGAATAAGCTAGCCGGCTGCACGGCGCAGTGGGCAGATGTTGCTCACATCCAGCTCGGTGGCTGAATGCATAATACGCTTGTTGTTTACATAAACCAAATCTCACCCGTCAGTTGAAGGGCACGCAGCTTTATGCAACACGAATTTATCAAGTCAAGGAGACAAAGGCGGCTTTCAGACAGCCCGAGCACACTCGCGTGAAACAATCGGGGTTTAACCCACTTTGTTCACGGGTGAGTTTGTGTGTGGTACAGGCCGATGTTTTGATATATCAAGTTCAGCGAGCATACATGATCGTCTTCACCTGAATTATTGATTCACAGTCGTTAGCTTAGCATTAATCTTTAAGCGGGCACAGCATGGGGCCTTAATAAGTCATTTATCGGATTGGATGATGGAACATTACGCCCACCTTGATCCATCTCACCCATTTCTGCCCATTTCTCAGTTTCCCGTCCAAACACCCAATGAATAAAGCTCTTTCACTTCAAAGTGCAGGCGCATTTATTTTGAACAATTCCACAAGGAAGGTTGCGAGGCCGGCAGATCACTGCTCATGCCATTCTCTTTGATGTGCACATGTAAGTAGTCCCCCACTGAAAAAAAAAAAAAAAAAGCTCTACGGAAGATTTGTGTTTGTCCCTAAGTCACTGCGCAATAAGATCAATGGCTTTATTCCGCATTGAAACTCACAGAAAATAGCTTTACCACATCTCTTTTGATGAGATGGTTTGACCTGAAGATTTGGGGAATTGCAACACTTGTGCTTGTCTGAAAGTACACTACTACACACAGGGCAAGAAAAACTCGAGAACAGGGGTCAGATTCAAGCAGGTAACGCAGTGAGGCTGTGATCAGACTTCATGCGCCACATGATTCATGTTCATTCCCAGCGATCATTGCCAGGTAGTTACTGTACGCTGCATGTAGGCAGGTTCAAAGATTGGAGTGAGGCATGTAGGACGCAAGGCGTAAGACCAGAGGTTACCACTCATCAAAGACCTGCTATTCATGTTTTCATTAACTTTAATCACAATCTTCCCCTATAATCAAGGGTTTTCATCGCCTAACCTTAACCTTAATTTTATTTGCCACGCATGGATGTTTCAGAAAGAAAGAATTAGGAAAATGTTGGCAGTGGATGTAAAACCATCACTGAACATAATCCAGCAGAATTCTTTGATTCTGATGTTATTTTTTGGTCATCAGGTTTATTGGACGATTATTATTATTATTATTATTATTATTATTATTATTATTATTATTATTATTATTATTATAAGTTATTATTATGCGCTCTCCATCGGTCCTCATAAAATCCTTTAGAAGTGATTAGAAACCAGAAAAATCATGCTATGAACAGATGCTGAATTTTTAATGATGTTTCTTCTTACACGCGTTGCCGTGGCTTTCACCTTCTTCACCGGTAAATTGAGCGGGCTACGAAGCCCTAGAGTTGAACTTCTCGTGAAAAGGCTGCGTAAGATCCAGTTGCCTCCGGAGACATCAGAACGCACCTGAGCCCCTGCACACAGCTGTCGAAGGTGAAAGAAACTCATCTCTTATGCTCACATCTCACCTGCAACCTCGATTTAGCCCATTTGCAGTGTGTCGTTACAATGGTTTACTTCACAAATTTAAATCCTGTGAATAAGAAAAAATCCTCTCGTTAATGTTTTTGCAGAAGATCTACTCCAACACAGAAAAAAAAATCCAGCATTTGCGGCAGCACATAAAATCAGATTATTTGCGTTAAGATATGTGAATAAACATCATCTTAGGCAGAGTTTATGTTAATCCACATTGTGCAGTAACATAAAGTTCGCCTGCTGACTCGCACAGGCGCTCGTGCCTTTGCAAGCAGAAGGAAGTTTGGAGAAATAACAGTGGATTTAAAGGCAGGTACATCTGACGGCGCCTGCTGCTTCCACCTACTGTGATTGTTGCTACAGCAGGTTTGTTAAGGATAAGAGGATTTTTTTTTTTCGCTTCCCACTCTCTGGCTCACCTCTCCACCAACTCTCCACAAATACAGCAACCTAAGTAGGCTACGCTGAGTTATGCAACGCGAATATTTGGGGGACATGTTGGTCGAAGCATTTCTGTGATTTCTTTCCCCCTAAACAGATGATCGCTACATCTCTCTCTTCCTGTTTGGTGGCGTCCTGCGCACAATCGGGCGACAATGACTGCCCTCTCAGTGCCGCTCTTCAATGGCCCCCTGAAATGCTTCTTGTTTCTCTGTTGCCTCATTATAATCCTTTGTGTGTCCTCTGTGAATGGCTGATGATGATTATGCAAATGTTCCGTCGGAGAGCAGCATGGGTAATTATCACAGCAGAGAATGAGGCTTTTTGAAATTCTCTTGACTGCTGAAGAGAAAACCATGGGCCTTCAGCGCGTGCGAGAGTGTATATTTATCGGTTTGCGCAAGTTAGGGGCTCTGAGATTGTGGCTATGGTGATGCTTACCAAACCTGTGGAGGGCTTTGTGAGCGTTTATGCATTGTTATTTATTTAAATTTTTTTATATCCCCTGAAGAATGACTCCATCTGCACCAGGAAGCCGGATTTTGAAGTTGGTAAATTTTAAATAGTTTTCTGTTGTGTGGCTCAGTGGTTTATTTTATCCTGCGTAAACCCACCTGTTCCATCTCTCAGATTTGCTAGAGCTTGTGTGCAGGTTGAGTCCGATGTTTATTGCCTGCATGCAGCCTTAATTGACACCTGATGTACTCTGGCTATGATCAACATGGAGACAGACACATGCAGAGCATTGGTATTCACTCAGGCTCTAATGAGGGCAGCTCGGAGGTGCAGGGCCCCGTGATGAACAGGTGGGGTCCTGGCAGCACGTCTCTCGGAGGTGTGAAATGTCTCATTATGGGTGGAGAGGTATGCGCAGATGAACCGAGCGAAAATGCAGGAATAGATTGGAGCAGACAAATTGAGTTAAAGGGGAAGGAGAGGAAAGAGAGGCAACGCGGTTTGAAAGCCTGTGGTTCAGGAGGAAATGGGAAAGGCACAAACTCCCACAGAGAGCTCAGTTTTGAGCGCTTCCGTACCCAGGCCTTAGTGGCCCCCTGACTGGGGTGAGGGGAGGTGCACTGCCTGGGGTCAATTAACCTCTAGAGCAGCCCGAGCTGGGCTCTAAGGAACACTGGTTTTTATAGATACTGACGAGGCACAATTTGTCTCCCAGAACTGCGAGGGCGCTTGCATAAAGCGGGTCATGGGGGCAATGAGGCGTAGAAGGCATACCAACTAAAAACCATCCTCACTTCGGCCTGGCATGTCGCTTCCTTTCAGGAACACTTCCTTCGGCGGGGTCAGGCGCCGGAGGAGGGTGGGTGGAGGGGCGGGGGGTAGGGGGTGGTTGTCGGAAGTTCACCACCAGCAAAAAAAGTTAGTTCACCACTGAAAATTTTCAATTGATCTATTTTCATTGTTTTAAAGAACAAAGGCGTGTCATCTCCGAGCGATCCGAACAATGGGTTGAGCGTAAAATCCGAGCGGCCCAGGTAGGGTAGATCGCCGCAGTCATCGAAGACAGAAACACAACATAAATCATCACCCACTGAAAAGTTGCCTTCCCCTTTCACGAAATAGAAGTCCATTTGTCAGTGAAGTCAGCGAACTTCCCGCGGTTCTTATAGCTCGCCTGGCGTGCCGCCAAATAAACCAACTGAGCAGAAAGGCCAGGACTATGATGTGTGTATCTGCGAGGACATGACATAGTCCATTCTCTTCTCTCGCATTCCTAATGTGATTAAGCCGGGCCAGTTAATGTAATAATCTTGCAACAATGCACACTATAAAGCTCCAATCAATGCCAATAAAAACTGCACCCCTTCCTCTCACTGGCCAAAAAACACACAAGTCATCAAGTCTGCACTCGCTTGCACCCAGCCCCCCCTCCCACCTCACCTCCCCGTCCGTTTCATCTCGAAGCATTCTGCTGCCACGAGTAAACAACAAAGGCGCGCGCGAAGGGAAAGCGACGCCGTGAGTCACATGAAAACTCTTCTCTATTGTCTCGGCTTTCATGTGGAGACAGGCGGCGCCCGTGTCTCTCCCTCTTTCTCTCTCTCTCTCTGTCAGTGTCCACATCTTCTTCCTGTCCTCCCATCGCTCTGCAGGGAGCTGTTAGAGAGGCGGCGGGCCTGCATCAGGGGGGAAATGGCAGCCGTGCATGTAGAGGCCTGTGCGGATCGCAGCGGTTCCGAGGGCCATTAAAACTCATTATTGGAGGACAGTCTCGGCTGGTGGAGGAGATGGAGAGGGAGGAGAGGAAGTAGATTGGGAGGAGGTGAGGAGTCGAGCATTTGGTTTCCTTTCTCGGGCTTCACGCTGTAGGGAACCTTTTTACACGTCGACAAGGAAATGAGAGGTTGCTCTTCTATTTCTTGCTCAGCCCCCCCACAATTTGCTCCTTTGTTTATTTTTGCCTCATTTTCTTTCCCTCTCTTCATCACATCCGCAGACATTTCACTGCAAAAAACAAAGGCTACGCCAGTAACGTTTTCGGGGCCTCATTTCCCAGCAAACTGCTCCTCGTTTGAGGTGGAAATTGGCACCACTTTTCTCAGCTTTGGGTCATTTTTATATCTGTAAAAATTGCTCCCCTGCTCTTTTTTTGGTCTAACGACCACTGTGCCAGCTCAAAAAAATACACATCCTCCGCACAGCAGCCTGTTATACCCCAGAATCATCTCACCTCTCCTCCATATGTTCTGTCATATGCAAATCAGTAATTCACTTTTAATGTCTGTGTCAGTTTTGGATGAATTCAGGTACTATGGGGCAAATCTTATTCGCATCTCTGACTGGCTCCTTTTCCATAGCAACCGCAGCCAAGGCTCATGGGCATTATGTTGTTGTCACCCCCCACCCCAAGCCAAAATAACATGAAAGGATAACATGGATTGATACATTGTGCAGGGCAGCCTCACCATGAGCAACGCTGAGATAAAGAAAAGAACTGCAATGGAAAAAAAAAGGAGATTATGACTAAATGTTCCAGGGTCTCTCACAGGAAGAACTTGTTATAACTTTTCATCGAGTGCCATCATCAGCTCAGGTCAAAATGTTCATGTCATCCAGTATTTTGATTTACGAGCACATACGGTCAACCCTAGCTGTACGCTGTGTGCAGCGCTAAGTGATCGATTCAAATGACAGCGTGCCCATTCAGCCTCCTGCGAGGGGACACAGCAGCTTGATCCCGACCGTCTGCGGCCCAGCGAGGAGGTCCCGTCGAAAACCAGCTGCAGTTTGGGATAAAGAGGAAGACGTCTCTGCCGGAGGAGGAACTGAGGAGCAACACTGAGGGGTCTGCCTTTGTACCAGCACCACCTTTTGAAAAGGTTGATCCTCAGCTGCACTGTACCACTCCTGTTCTGCAGGAACACGCTGCCTCTGTACCACAGCGGGTTCACTCGAGAGATGGACAGAAGAACAAGTTCAGAGTTTTTTGTCGTACAGAGAGTAAAAAATGGGGTACCTGCAGCACTTCTAGGGGCTCGTCCTGCAAGCTTATGGCACCCAAATCCGCAAAGACCCCTGACGCTCCATCAGTTAAATCCCGTGTGAAACACTACTCAGTTCATGCATTGGCTTTGTGCTGTTTGTGGATGATGTCACTTCTCAATCAAAGAGATTGTTTGCAGGCAGATCATTGACTCAGGTCTGTTCCATTTACCGCACCAGTGGAGAAATCAATGGGAGATATAGTTAATGAGGAATAACTGGAACTAATGGCTGTCTGCTTCAGTGAACACAATGCCTGAGTGTAACGTCCCATTCACGTGTATTATTTTCCATTTAGCTGCTCATGCTATCAATTAGCAACTTTGTACATTTATTGTATTTACAGTTATATCAACAAAACGGTATTTTACAGAATCTGATCACGTTGTTTTTTAGCAATAGCAAGACTGCGGCACATTTTGTAATGTTAGCTATGAGCATATAGTTATTCAAAGAGAATGCTGCTGCCAAAAAAATAAATAAATTCAATAAAATAAATAATTTGAGTTAATTGGCAAAGTAGTCCAGCATCATTAATTTGAAAACAATTCATTGTTCCTCACTGATTTTATGAAAAATGTATCTCCCATTCACCCGATGCATTAAGCCTCATGAAAAAGAGTAATCCTGATTTCTTCCGCTCTGATATATAATTAGTTTTTTTATTATTTTTAGTCAATCCATCATGAAGAGAAACAGCACTAAAAGTATGTGTCAATCATCCATAGAATAAATTGCATAAATAAGAAGAGAAAGCATGTAGAATGAAACATCAGCAGTCCAGCTGGCTTCTCTGCTAATTATTGGGGCCAAAACACTTTTTCACAAGTTTTCTTTCTCTTAAATAAGCTTTTATTTTTCTCTGGCCGACAATGGGAAACCAGAGATGGTGGCTGAAACAGTGGCTGGCTAAATATGGGCCTTTCATCCGGCTTAACTCTACAAATGGACCTCATTGTCTTGAGGAATTCGATTTTCTGCCATTCTGCCTGCACGCTGCGTCCCTCTCTGGGGCCCGGCTGCAGCGAGCGGGGCCCTTATCAACAGCACTCAGGGTGTGGAATTGAGGAATTGAGTTCTGCCTCGAATCAAACCACGAGAAAGAGCGACAGACAGCAAACAGGAGTGAGGACAAGAAAAAGAAGGAGAAAAAAATAGAGAGAGATGTAGCAAGGAGGAGGAAGATGGTGGATGAAGGGGTGGGGAGGGGCAGGATAAAATCTCCAGATGCCTCCACTCTCCCACTTAGAGTCAAGCCACACACACACACACACACACACACACACACACACACACACACTTGTGCATCACATGTGCACCTGCTCAAGCACACCCACACAAGTGCTTACAGTATGCACAACACATGCATACGGCATAATCACACATGAGCACACACACTGTGTAAAATTTGCCAGTAAACCCATTGATGGCGCTTCCCAGTGGGGAAGCTTTTATACGCTCTAATTTCCAGGGTTGTCTTCTAGTGCTCGGAGCCAATGCCCAAATAGAGCTGTTTTTATCTACCAGATAAAGGCTGTGTTTCTTTGTATGGATATGTGCACTTGAGTGTGTGTGTGTGTGTGTGTGTGTGTGTGTGTGTGTGTGTATGTGTGTGTGTGATGCGCTGTACGGCATCCCCACATTTACAGTAGCACTACTAGTATCCACAGTTATTTGTTGCTTACTAGAAAAGCATATGGGAACATGTTTTTTCGGTCCTAATTAAAATTTGATTTGTGGTGATATTGAAATCAGGGCTCGGCACAAACGAAAATCCATGTGATAATCACCGTAATTGTGAATTATTATGAAATCCATTAGTCTTCATCAAAACAACAAAACAGGTCTGAATCAACATGAAAAGGAAAACAGCTGAAAGCGTAAACCCAAACATGAATCCAAGAACGGTTACTTCTCTTTTCAGCCACACTGTCTGACTGTCATATCTGACTATGGACTCGTGATATCAGTTGTGTGTGTAGACTGACTTCTGCCAGTGGACGTGAACGGAAACCAGCCCTGACCCAGACCGAGCAGCTGTTTGAGTTCCCCATCATGTAAATATTTCAACTCACCTACACACTACACACTTTGTGATTTATAAAAAACAAACTGCTGTTTTTGATCGGGCAGATCCGAGTGTGTAGTTTCATGTGTTGTTGTCGTACAGGACTGATATGCTTCATAACGGGACTTTCCCTGATGCTGGTGGTCGTGTCGGGCTCTGAGCCAAACGCTGCACAGCGTCTGAGCGATAAGACACGTAAAAATAAAAAAAATATCATGCAACACATTTTTAATTTTCCTTAAATTCCCCGATGGAGTCAATTGTGTATCTTTACATCGGCGAGGACGCTCAGCTGCTGCAGCACCAAAAACCCCACTGAGACTAAAACGATTTTATCAATAAAGTCCCCGTTTTTAACATATGTATAAACAACTTCAATGCATTTGAGTTCCTCATTTTAAATAAGGGGATACAAATCACATCAGCTGAGACATCTGTGTGTCTCCACTGTATTTTAA
>JAVQJZ010181996.1:0-12043 GCA_036025355.1 Leiopotherapon unicolor | reverse complement strand
TCAAGAGCTGATAAATATGGGAAATGGGAAGGAATAGTTTTGTATATATCTATGCACATTTCAATCAAACATACACAAAAATTACACTGTCAATTAATTAAAATTTGCTAATTTAAATTCTAATTCATATACGCTCTTCCGGGTCATAAAAATCAACAATAAAAAAAAAAGGTAAAACATATGAAGGACGTACGAAGGAAGCACGATTGGTCAGTCAAATCAAGGGTAGTTTGGCACCCTGATTAAAAAAAAAAATGTCAGAGAACTGCAGTGCTCTCACAGAAATGTTCAGTCACAGAACATGCAACAGGTCAATTCGTTCTTAAGCCAATAAAATATTTTCACTCTCTCACAGTTCTTGGCAATCTCTAATTTGAAAATCCAACCAGTGGAGTTTCTACAGACACACTGAGGAGAACTGAGGGGAATAAGTTAAATAAAAGTTTGTTTCATTGCCGCATTTATTGCCCTTTGTCTATTGGCTGCAGGGGGGCAAAACCAATTGTCATTTCACAAACTTAAGGTGATCAAGAAGCTTGTTCTTTAGTTAATTGTCTCCAAACAACTGTGGTTTCATCCACTGGGGCTGTTTGATTCTATGACTGAGATGCTTTTACAGTGAGGATTGTCTCCCCCACCCCCCACCCCACCCCACCCCACCCCACCCCACCCCAAAATCCCCTTTGCTGTCCTCAAATGTTTATTAATAGTTGTGTAAGTGTGGACTCGCTGGTCTAGTACACACACAGGTCAGGAAACTTCATCTCATAGATGGGGACAGATCGACTCTGGCTTTGGCCGTAACCTGACGAGATGGTTCCAGATGGGCTGGGTGGGGGTCTGAACGGGAAGAGGAGACAGTCAGCAGTCATTATCATTCGCAACTGAGATCAACGTCACTGTGGCCCTCTTGAAAATTCAAAATATTATTTCACTGGAAGTATCGCTTACCTGATTGTGATCTCAAAGATCTGATTTAGCTTGCTCTGCAGTAACGTGGCCTGGAAGGGACAAAAAAATTCATATAAGACAAAAGAAAAAAGGTGCAGGAAAATAAACAGTCTGAACAAGATAAAAAGAATTATTTTTTTTTTACCCTGGCACCACAATGGGCAGCTATCTCCTCGAAGGGGGCCTTCTGAAACTTCTCCACCACTTGTCTCCTTCGCTCTCTCTCTTGCTCTTCCATACCCACACTGTCCACTAGAGGGAGGCACAAACAACATTTAAGTTCATTTAACTTATTATTAACCACAAATAATTCCCCTGGATGTCGTTTCTTTCTTTGGCAGCTTCTTTCCTAATCCTTCCACTGCAGCTCACAACTGTCATAAAAAGTTACTTAAACTAACTAAATCAGGTTTTTTGATGGGTTCAACTACACTGTAGGCCCATCAGCATTCTGAAGTTTTTGAAACAAGCACAGATGACATACCGATGGCATTTTTCAGGGTTTCAAATGTGATCTCCTCTGCTGGTGTCCTCTGAAAAACAACAACAACACAGGGTGATGAAGTAGTGAGTGTCTTCAGAGGTAAAAAGCTATTTGCTGCAGTGTTTTCACAATATGGTGGGTGTAATCGAGGTCTAGACCATGAAATTGTTTATGCTTTTTGCCTTTACCTCCTCTTTCTCTGGGCTGTTTCGGGACTCTACCTCCACCTGCAGTGAGATGGTCTCCCCGATACTCTTTCTCTTGGACAAACGGTCCTCATCTGGAAAGAAAGCACAGACATTTTCCCTTTTTCTACTTCTTCTTTTCTTATTTTGAAATTAAAAAACATATGATTTGATCTGGCAAACGGATTGCAAAACTTAGAAACAGATTGTCCTTCAACTCAACAATTCTGGCTGACGCTCCACAGCTGAAAGAGAGTCTGTACTCTGATGAAGCACCTTTCAGCAAACACTAGCTACAGGGGAGTAAGTAGCTTTGAATTTCTATTCAGGAATCAATAAAGCGCCCACACAAAGTTGTAACACGCTGGCAAGTCAATAAACATTATCATTATTATCTACCTGTAAAGAAGAACACATTATTTATTTTGACAATCCCTCCACTTTGCCACAGTTAACTTTTCGACTGAATGTGACTTTATAACGTGAGATGTATAGTTTTAGCTTCCTTACCGGTGTACTGTGGGACATAAGGCGTAGCCAGTCTCTCTGTATTATAACCACTTCCCCCAAGGACCTCAGTGATCTTCGACTGGAGGAACAAAACATCCCCTTCAACCTTCTCCAGTGAAGAGGGCAGTCTAGGAAGAAAGAGGGAGAGGAGCATTTTTTAAAGTAAAGAACAAAATACTGCTGTTCCTGCATATTTAAATACCAAATTTAATGTTTGATAAGGTTTGAGAGAAAGACCTGACTGCAGCTGATACATACTTTGGATTATCAATGAAGACGTCCTCAGGCAAAAGGTAGGGACTTTCTTTCTGTCTAACTTCAATTACCTGAAGGACAGAGGAAAAAAAATGTATACATATATATATACTATTGGTATTCAGACACACATGCTGAACGTAACTACAATCAAGCAAAGGACCAGACCTCGTGTATGTGCTGGCAGAAGGCCGGGACGGTGGTGAGCTGGCAGATGAGGTTGAGGTAGGCGGCGGCGAGGGCATGAACAGCACAGCGGTTATAAACAGGTATCGCCTCGTCGGTGGACAGAGCCAGATCCTGCACAGGAGACAAAAGAGACATGAGCATGGAAAACACTCAATTAACACACAAGTTTACTATAACTCCTAAAACAACTTCTTGATATATCCTGAGATTTCTTGGTATTTTTATATTCTTGTTAAAGCCTGTGTATATTAACACATTAGGTGCATTCATACCTGCAAGGCGAGTGCCAGGCGAATGAGGTCCACCACCACCTCTTCGTTGGCCAGCTCCACGCTGAGAAGACCCAACAGAGCGAAGAGGGTCTCGTAGTGCTTCCGACCGCTGCTCTGCTCTTTGCAGCCCAGGTAGATGTGCCGGTACAGCTGCTGGCCGTGCTGTGAGCAGGAGAAGATGAATTAGTAAGAAGAAAGAAAGAGACAGGCAGAAAGAAAAGGTGCACTTTGTCTATAGTTGCTGTTTTCCAGCAATCCATCACAAGAGTAAATATTTATATGCAACTCTAACCTTTTTCATGAACAAGTTGTCCTGTCTGGAGCACTTGTCAACTTTGAGCTTGAGCACAGAGATGTCTGAGATGATGCTGCATAGAAAGAAGGCACAATGATTAATGCACAGATCGCACAATATACGCATAAAAAAAAACACCGACCCTCTGCGAACACAGACACACACCTTATGTCAGAGAACTTGGGCGTGTTGTCGTGTCTGTCGATGAGACTGAGAAGGATTTGGAGCACCAGCAGCCGAACCTCCGGATCCTCGGTGAGAGAGAAGGACAGCAGCGGCTCCAGGAAAGAGCTGGGCAGCGCTGTCAGCATGTTGGTAGTCTGGTAACCTGCCGTCACCTGAGACATTCAAGATCACGAGATGTTTGTGGTTATGTCATGTCATGTGTTTTGTTGTGTCATGTTTAGGGTTGGGTTAAAAAAAAGAAATCAAATCACCGAAGACAAATGTGAAGCTGTGTACAGGAATGAAAAGCTGACAGAATATTAACATGATGAAAAAATTCTCAGATGATAAGAGTACTGCCAAAACAAACATAGTTTGCAGTTTTTTCTTAAGAGCTCTACGCTGAGAGTTTGATGGATGAAAGCTATTGAGGACTGAAGTGTCACCTTGAGTGATTGGACCTCATTTACTTCTTCAGTTCAGGCACTCCATAAAACACACCTCTGCAGCGTCTCTCTTTTCCTTTACTTTTTTGTCATCTAGCTCTGGTTCTAAATGACATTTTCTGACACTTACTTTGTCTCTCTGTTTGTTTAAAAATTCATCACCATTTGTGTTTGCATCTCCCGCTACAGAACTACACAAAGAACTACACTTTTTTAAAACATTTTAAATTAATAATAATAAAACAAGTTAAAAACCAACCTGGACCAATGACTTCAGTAACATAACCTGAATCATCCTGGTGCCTTCAGGCCTGGATATGAAAGCAAAGATACACACTAAAACCCTTTAATTCATCAACATTCAGCCTACACACATCTGTTTACAAAGTGCTGTCGAATAAAGGATGGAATAATCAACCTACAGATTTACATTAACACATGCAGCATTCAGCTTTGTGTGCAGGTGTGTGTGTGTATCTACTTTATAAAGATGTGTTGGAGGGATTTGTGAGGAACTTACCCAGAGCCTGTGGAGGGCAGAGCTGGGTGAATCCCCGGCACGGGAATCTTTCCCATGATGAAGAGCATGACCTCTGACCTCTGGTATGTTGGAAGAGTGTTGGCAAATGAACCTGAAAGTGAAGAGGTGGAAAAGCAGAGGACAGAGAGGTGATTATCAGATGTATAAGGGGGGGTTTGGAGCAAAAAGAAGTAATGAGATGTACGAGAGGAAGGGGAGAGAAGAAGATATCAGCACTTATCTGTACAGCACTAACACACGTACACACACAGGCATAAATACAGACATACGTAAGATAAACATAAACACCACAGAAAAACTGATCCAGTCCAGGAGGATGTCTTGCAAAGCCTCCCACACACACAGGCACGCACACACACGCACACACACACTCTCTCTTTCTCTCTCACACACACATACAAGCACCACCCACAGACTCACCGATGGTCCTGATGACAGCCTCCTGCAGCTGCCTCTCCTCGTGAGCTTTGATGATCTTGGTCCCGATGTTGGTGCTGCCGTCATAGGAGCCGGTCAGCTCGTAGTCCACGCTCAGACGGAGCTGCCGCAGCAGAGTGTTGAACACCTCCAACACCGTGGGCCCTGCGCACACAAACAAGGAGTCAAAGACCGGCTCACCCTAAAACAAAAATCCGACGTGTACCCGTTCACGACATGCCTTAGTGTGTGTGTAGTGTGGAGTGTGTATCTGCCTGCTCACCTACGGAGCCGCTGGCTGCGATGGCGGCTGCCTCCAGCAAAACCTCCACTATCCCAGCACGCACTGTGGCTGAATTCTTGCTGTTAGCATCCAGGTGACCGAGAAGCTGCTGGATTACTAAGTGAGAGTGCTGGGACTGAAAAGGAAGGAGAGAATGAATGAATGAATGAATGAATGAATGAATGAATGAATGAATGAAAGAAATTAGACTTGATTGAAGTCAAGAGAAAACAAAAACTATTCATTTACAGTGAGTCATTAAACCAGGTAGTACACTGACAGCTTCTGAGAGGAAAAATATCATTGACATGCATTTTTTTTCCCCCATTCAGGTCCAAAATGAATCACAGCTATGAGGAGACGTTTTAACACCCAAAAGGAATGTTTAAACACCTCTAATTCTTTGGCTACTCCGTGAATACTAGAGCACGTTTCTACTTTGGGCCTCTGAATAGTGTAATAACCACCTGCTGGGATAAAAACACCAATTTGGTTAACCATACTAAATGTATGAGGCTTCCTTCTGGACCTGGATTTACGGTCAACAGACTGAAAGAGAGAAGAAGTGGCGAGGTGATGTAGAGGTCTTTTAGAACATGCAGGTGCTGAATCACTCACCTGTATAGAGTACATGATGATTTTGAAGCAACGCACCGCAAAGGTCTTCCCCTCCCATAGAGAGTGATTATCTAAGTGCCTGGGGGAACATAGACAGGTGGAGAGAGATGGGGAGGATACAGCAGATGTAATTATATGGTGCCGGTAGTGATGGAAAGCAAATATAGTCAAGTGTAAACATAGTTTCCCAAAACAGCCTGACATAAAGACTCTATAAGTATTTTTCTACATTTAAGAATTATGTACACTTCATAACAGAAACCCAGAGGACATGAGAGTTATTTATGTCATAATAATGCACAGATACATAATGTTTACAGTCCACAATCAATACTTGAGGCATTTATACAAATGTAAGCATTTAAGTTATCACTGAATGCAGCCAGGATGCATAATAAAACGCAAAAAGTGCATTATAATGATTAAAAAGAAAACGCCCAATCAACAAGAACAATCAGGTTGACATTAATCTAACACAAACGAGATGAGTGCTGCTGAACAGTTGGTCGAAGAATCCTTATGTACATAGAGACAGAGAGGCGGATAGAGAGTACAGCAAATCTGTAAATTATGAAACAGACAGAGACAGTGACGGATGGAGGAGAGCTGGTCTCACACAGAACTTGACAAGTGATACGTATTTGAGTGAAAATTGAGAGAAAACTGAAATAGGATAGATCCAGGCTGTTCAAAATGAATATAAATGTAATATATACCTGCCTAAGAAAATGGTAACCAGGGATGTACTCAAGTGGATTCTGGAGTACAAAAAAATAAACTTATAAAGGCATTAAAGGCTTACAAATCTGTGAGATTTCCCAAACTCCAACTCCCCTGTGCATCTTTGAAATGTTTGTGGGCAAAAAAAGATTCTGCTTTATAATGTGGCTGTCAGAAAAACTGTATTCCTGCAAGGACATGACTCATGTTGAGGAACTGGCTGACATATTTTATCAAAAGTGCCCCTTAGCAGATCTCAGATTTCATTTAGCTTTGACTTCTAATGAAAATTTAACCTTATGGTCAGCCACACAGTGTACTAACAACTTTAATGGAAGGAAGGATTACAAACACTACTTGAGATACAGGAAATGAGGCCACGAGGGTTAAACAATTGGCCGATAGACAGACACAAACAATCAACTCAATACATCAGTGAATAAGCATTAATGCCCAAAGCTTAGAGAGATACAGGAACATGAGCATATGCAGTGAAAGGGAACAGCTGAGACAGATAAAAAAAAACACAACAGAAGAGCTGAATTGATCCAAAGACCTAAATTCTAACATCAAAGACATAAAAAGCACAGTAAAGCGGCAAAATACTACAGCCAATAAAGCAGACCTCAACATAAATGTCTCATCTGCAGATCATGCACTCGCATCTCGTCAGAAATAACTATGTAACCTTGCATTGACCTTGTCGCGCACCCTCGGGCCAATCGCCGCACAGATCAAAACGCCGCAACGTAGGACTAAGATGCACCCTTCCTTCGGATTAAGTCGATACGTCAAGATCAAATCATGAAAAAAACAAAAGTCTCGTGCAAGAAAGAGTTTGCGGGGTTGTCTCACATCAGCACGGGTGTGACGGCATTCTTGATGTTGCCATAGGCAGCTCGTCCCAGGAGCTCCCTGAAGCAGCGCTCCGTCAGCTCCACCGGGCTTTCCTTCTCCTTCTCTGACGCCTGCAGCGGCGAGGGGGAGCGGCTGGTAGGGAGCGATGCAGGTGAGAAAGCAGAAAGGAGAAGGAGAGGAGAGGAAAGAGCAGGGAGGAGGCGAGAAGACGGAGGGAGGGAGAGGCGAGTTGGGAGGGGGGAGAGAGGTACATACAGACAGAGAGAGAGAGAGTGTGAGAGAGAAGAGGCGAGAGTTTGAATTAGACTGAACAACACTAACATTTCCACAAAGGCTCAATTTTAATTTACATAAAAACTCTTCAGACTGCTGTGTCACTGCAGGCTTCCTGCCGCGACTTCTCCCTCTGCAGTGTTTGTCGTCATGTTTGCACACATTCGTGTATGGCACGTCTGTTATCGCCATGGGAGACATGTCCGAGCCTAAGTCTGAATTTGTCCGCGTGTGCGTGTGTGTGGGCTCTCACACCAGGTCCAGCCTTTCTTTGTCCTCATGCATTCTTAAAACCTCCAGCATAACTCTATCTTGGTCATGACTAGCCTCGGGTGGTCCAGCAACGATGACATTATTTATTAACAGCCTAACTCTTTCATCTTGCCTGCTGCCGCTGTGGAGGAAATGTGACTTCCTGCCTCGCAGTGGCTCCTGTAACCCCCACCTCTAAAAAAAAAAAAAAAAAAAAGCCAATTAACTGACTTGACTTTAAGGGTACAAACGTATATGAAGCGATTTTCTTTTAGTGCCTCAAATGCGCAAAACTCAGATGAGTACTCAGCTGCTGTTGTCGAAAGGTTTACCATTTGTTCAGCAGCAATGCATAATGCTTACGGGGCCTCTTTCATTGACCCCCTGTCCAACTGAAAAGTGCACCCACAGGTGACTTCATTCTAAGGTCATCCTAATAGCCTCTCGCTGCACAGTCGTGTCTAATGATTCGGAAACTCTTTTGGCACGAAGAGAAACCAGCACCGCCATCATCTCAAGGCCGCTCCGTGACCTCCTGTCTGCTTCCATCAAACAAATCACAGAGGATGTTTTTGAGTCTGTAAAAAGGCATGTTTGTGGTGAAAGAATCTTCATGTTAAAATCTTGCTGCTGAGGAAAAACCTGGGAAGAAGACATGCCTGTTGAACTTAATGACTGCGAGGTCACCTTAGAGCGACATTCAAACCAATCAATCGTGCTGGTCTAACAAACAAAACAGGGACCTGGAGAAATATTTTTGTATCTCCAGAAATAAACTTCACACAAAAATCAATCTTGAGTGTCAGAAGGCTTTGTCGTGCCTGAGGTTGATCTTTAAATGCACATATACATGCGCGCAGGGATTAATGCAGAGAAAAACGCACCATCTGTGACTTTAATTAGACTCTGCACTGACTGCTGTGGGTTTTTCGTGGCTGGTAGTGACTGGCTCAACTCAGCGTGCGGAGAAATGGAGGATGCACAGCAGGGGGCAGTCCTCATAAACACACACAGGGTGAAGGGAAGCTGAGAGGGAAATGTGTCTCTCTGCAGGAGTCCGTCTGTCTCCGTCTCCTTCCGTCCATCTGTCTCTCTCTTCCAATAACTTCCCCATTTCCATCATTCTGCTTTCTATTATCAACCCTCCACCCCAATCTTGCAGTGTTCTTCTCGCTGCCCTCCCCCCCTTTGCTCCCCTAACCTTCACATCTCGGCACTGACGTCAAAGTAAATTTCAGCGCGTGGAATCCTGCCAAGAGAAGGAGGCTCCGTCTTACTGCAACCTCAAGCTCACAGTGCTCGTGATGCTTTTATTTCTCCCCCCATTGCACTATTTCTGTTCATACTCTCCCCTTTCATATTCTCCTCCCCCCCCCTTCTGCAGGTTGTGTCCGTCCATGGACGCTGCAGGCGGGCGAGCAGATGCCCATAAGGGGAGCAGAGCTGTCAGTGGCTTCGTTCAGTGATGACAATGATGATGAATGACGTGAGCGACGGCTGACTAGACTGTCGGGACAAATATGGCCCAACGAAACACAAACACCAGCACAACAACAACACAATGGACGGTGTGAACGAGGCATGGCGGGTCAACGCCGAACCATTTTGGGTCATCAACTTTCTCACCACATGTCGGGACAGCCTGGCCTTTTGTGTGCTACCATGTGGTCATAATCACTTAAACTGCAGCTGCCAAGTCCTTCAACGAGGTTAAACACAAAATAAAATGCCAGTGCATATAAAGTCAGATGTAATATGATACCTAATATTCATAAGAGGTTATTAAGGATCTATCTGTGGGTAAAATCTTCCATTCATTTTCTTCGTGATCCACATTATCATAGTAAATATGTTACATACAGTACATATGAAGAACAATGAAGTGATCTCAAAGAACATTCAAGATACTGCCATGATGAAAAGAAAGAAAGCAACACACAAAACCCAAATCAGCTCATTCTCACCTCTCCGTGCGCTCTCCACTCTGCAGGTTGAAAAGCAGAGAGGGGACGATCTTGTCCATGTGCTGAGGGTCCCAGATGTTGGCCTGCAGCTCATCATTCACTGTCTTCCTCACCACACCCTGCAGGCCCTTGATACCTGCCATGCGTATCCTGGAAGTAGCAAACACAGACATCACAAATAATCTGACTGGAAGCTATAAATGGATGATTATTTTTAGGAAATGAGATTTTGGTCTGTAGTCTTCAATGTTTGCTATATTTAACTGTTCAAACATGTCGCTTTGTCTATTTTCAGTAGATGACAGCAAGATCAGTTTAAAAAAGGATTTAATTTTGTTTATGGAAACAGTAAAAAATGTTCAAGGGCAGCGGTAGTCCAAAAAAAGACGTCTTGCAGTAGACTAAAAACAGCAGTTGCTGATTAATGCTGCCTCCAAGCGCAGTCAAGCATCTGTCCACTCACTTGGTGCGGATGTCAGGGTCCTCATAGCTTGAGTGGCACATCTCACTGAAGCGCGACACAAAGAAGTCATAACTGCGGTGGTACGACGGCGTATCCTCTTCTATGTTGGCAAACTTCACAAACTGAGAAGGGAAAAGAAGGCGGGGAGGAACATTTTAATGTTAAGCTGAAACTACAGTAACAAGTCGGCACCTCAAAAGCTCAAGTTTATTAAGAGTTTATTTCAATTTGATTAAACACTCTTTAATGAAATAACGCTAAATCCCCAGGGTGAATATCTCCTAAATTAAAGTCAAACCGTAGCGGCATAACATCTCATTAAGAGTGAAAAGCACAGGGCAGGGAGGGGGGCTCCCCCACTGGGCCAGAAAATGTCACCATTTAGGCATGCTGACATTTAGCTCCACAACACTCTCCAATTAATAAATTGTGAACTGGATTTCTTTAGAATCAAGACAAAAAGGACATCACCTGAAGCAAGACTTATATAATGAATGCTCAGTAAAGCAGAAAATTAAAGCACATAAATTCCCCATTCCAAAAATACAGGCTGGATTAGTGCAGTAACTAAAAACACAAAGAAAAAGAGAGGAGACCCTGTGGAAAATGAACATCTTGTGAATCTATTTCCTGTGTGCAAAATGAGAGTTTGGAGTGGGGTGGAAATGAAATGAAGTACCCTTGAGCAAATTAAATGAAGTGAACCCATAACTGCTCTTGTGAAGCTGCTCGGCGGCTGCAGTAAATTGCTGCAGCAGTTGATACCCCGATAAGCTCCCCGATACACCTCAACTGTGTTTCTGCTGAAACACAAACTCTCTCTCTGATTAAAAACAGGCACGTCAACCTCAGGCGATGGAGAGCTGAGATTATCATTGGTTTTGTTTGCAACCCAAGGCTACGCCAGGAGAAACTAACCCCTGCCCTCAGTCTTTTTCATCAGAGAGTCATTCGTATGAGTAACAGCAAGTTGACAATAACACTAACTCAGGTATTGATGTGTTGAAGAGATGGCTTTTGTTAGAAAAGGACTCTGCAACAGTCTCTAATCTTATTCCTTTCACCTCTCCTTAAGATGCTATGTCGGATTGCCACGGAAACATGCAGCATTTGTTTGTGCTGAAAAATACGGTGCACGGATGTCAGCGAGGAGGATCTGGGTTTGCCTGCCCTAAGTTGGGACTGAACAACTGCAGCACATCTTCACAATGTTCAGTAATAGACACTGAATGCAAAGCTTCAAAACCCAACTCAATTCGGCACAATGCTTCTAATACTTAGAAATAACACACCCATGGGCGCACACAAACGAGACTTATGAAACTGCATGAAGATTTAAAGTGAGAGGCTGCCGTCTCTTGTCAATCTGCGGCAATGACTGCGGAGTTTTGCCAATGAGGTCTGCAGCTAATCTGATTTCCTTCGTGTGTCCTCTGCTGACCTGGCCCGTAGCGCTGATGGCTGCTTCCCACATCAGAGGACGCTCATCACTCACTCTCCTCTCTCCCCGCCGCCCTCTTGTTGAGCTCTGATCTTCCTCAAACACTAACGCAGCATTCCTCTCAAGGTTAACATCTTTCACTTTGTGCCATCACATAAGGGAAGTAAATGCGCCCTGTCAACTTTTGATTAGATAATACCTCTAAATCCACTGAAATGGATAGAATTTGATGCGAGAGAAAAGCTTAGAAACTCGGGCACATTAGACACATTAGTGGCCAGCAGCTGGGGATGTGGGTATTTATCTAAATTTATAACAGCAAAACAAGCTGTCTTAGCTTAGCCTAGTTTCTTGTGTCCAATGATATGTATGGCTAAGTAAGTTGTTTTTTTTTTTCTTATTAAATTATATTTACAGTGCACATCCTTTTGAAAAATTACCATCAAGGTAAACAAACTTAG
>JAVQJZ010181994.1:0-10224 GCA_036025355.1 Leiopotherapon unicolor | reverse complement strand
AATCAGGACAGAAAAATCTTTTGTCAAACTAACAAATAATAGCTGTAAAACAGTAAATGCATAGAATGGCTATTTATTGGGTAAGTTATTTTGTGACGACCATCCCTCATAGAGCACGTAAACACTAAATTCATCCACAGGACAACAAGCTTTTTTTTTCAGGAAAAAAAAACCCAAAACAATAATCCTATGTGAAAACAAAAAATACACAATTTAATGAAATGATGCTGAGAAAATCAATGTACTGTGAGCGTGATGTGCTCTGGGAAATATCCTCAGATTTATTGATCTGATTTTTAAGATTCTCCAGCTCGACCTGCAGGGGTTCATGTAGGTCTTTGTACAAAGAGCCTGTCTACAGACCTTAATATCACCAAATGGGACTTTGAGCATGTGAATGGTAAAGTCTTCAAACACACATGAATCAACAAAATATGAACAACTCTAGTGGTTCCAGCAGATTTCTTAACCTTGAGTTAAGAAAAATAAACTATTAATTTAATTCTCGGCACAAAATAAGGGAATATTGAAATGGATTTTTCTTTGCGGGGCTGAACGTAATTACAATGTGTTTACCAGCTTCTAATGGAAGAGGACTGAGGGGCTGTAATGCCTGTGTCACACCATAAACACTCAGTGGCACTTTGATAGCGCTGGTTTATTACAGATTGCATTCATAAACAGGAAAAAGAAATCTCAACAACCTCCAGCTCTCGTTGCGCGTCATGTCTGGGATGAAACTGTGTAATATTCCTCATATAGAAATCTCACCCCTCCGTGTGTGACTGTCCACTCATAAGAGCATGAGAAACATTAGGATGCACTGCTGTGTGTTGTGCTGGCAGCCCCACTGACCCTAATTTATAATGACTCCATTGTCTTGGGGAACACAGACGTATATCAGGCGTAAATGAAGTAGGACAGGCACTTTAGCTGGGGAGATGAGGTGATTATAGCTCATGGATTAGTCTGGGTGAGGTGGATGATCAGTCTGACACGCGTGCACCCACGCACACACATGCACTCAAACCGACATGCACGGACGCAAAAAACCTGCGGGGGGACCGTGCACGCACATTCATGCATTTGCAGGACACACACGTGCTTGCACGCGCACGCCTGCACGCGGTGGCCTCACCACGACACCCAAACAAACACAGTGTGAGGTGGATTTACTGTAAACAAAGCCCACAGGGAGATGATTACAATGCTGCCGGGTTCGGGTTCACAGTGCCCACCAGGGATTTGAGGATCTATGGGGGACAGCAGGTGTATGTCAGCGTGGTTCATATGGGTTTTTTTGTTTGTTTGTTTTTTAGGTGGTTCAGGTATGGACAGGTGGGTTAGGGGGAGTTACAGGTACAGAGATGGGTTTAATAAAAACTAGATTAGCAGTAAAACCAGGCTTATTTCTGTCACTGACAGACAATTAAAGACACCCTGATATTGGTTTATTAGAAATACAAAGAAATACAAACTGAGGTTGTGTAAAACGTTAAATAGAGGCTGCTATGGTGCAGCACGTTATCACTTTTGCTCCTGAAACATGCATATTAAACTCACATGACTGGGGTCCTTTTCCACACATCAGACTTGTGTAATACCAACTTGCATCAACATCCAGCAGCTCCTTGTCAGTTGGCACACAAAGTCATCTCACGTGCCTCACACGGGACTTGAACCTTCAGTATTACATGTTTAACACGTGCTGCTCTGTGGTTCCACGGTTTTCTCCTCTTTGTCAACTGATGTCATTGTGGTCGAAGGTCGGCGTTTCAAAGTCATGAAAGAAACCAAAATAAACCAACTTGACTCAGCCTGATCTCATCAGCTCCGCCTTGGCTTCATGAAGCAGTTTAATCCTGGTTCAGCTTGTTAGGCTCATTCAAGTCAGGAGCCTCCACTAACACCCCCTTTAGCTTTGATAGTAAACAAACCCTCAAGGTTTCTCACCACAGCACATTTAGGTGCCTGAGAGCTTCTGAAAATCCCTTTATTTCCACATTAACAATGAATAAAGCTGAGAAAACCACTATGCGCTGCCTGCCCAGCACCAAACTGCCAAACTGCTGACAGTTAGCGAAGGTCCAGCAGCTAAATATGCAACAGGAGAACTCGGAAAAAAAGAAACCCCCACATAAAGATAACAGGCACATTTTATCTAAAGGTCCTTGTTGGATACAAACCTGGTGAAGTTATCTCGCTGTGAGGCAGCGGCGGGGAACCACATATTCAGTCACAGGCAATAAAGCACTTGATATGATATAAATAAAGCATTCAATGTGATATATGTGGAGCATTTGATGCGATATCTACCCAGTGCCCTTTCTATTTCACTCCATTCTGCAGGTGATCACCCCGGGGCTTGTGTCTTGGTAGAATAAAAAAGCTCATCACTTGAAGTATCGCTACCCATCCACTGAAGTGTTGCCTCTGTAGAAGCGATTTCATTTTGCGCTGCGAGGCCAGTAGTTTTGAAATAAGTGTAAATACTGTGGCATCGAGAGCTGAAGAGATGGAGAGGAACCGCGGAGCAGGTGAGGTGGAGTTCAGCCGGCATGTAAAGGCGGAATAAATCAGGCCGTTTGTGAACAGAAGCCACCGGCTGTGGACTGTTCAGTGTCTCTGGAAAGTTTACAATCCTCCCTCAGAGCCCAGCGGCCCTCAGACGAGCTCCCTCAGTGGTACTGTTGTTATGAGGGGGGATTAGTCGGGCTACCAGGCCCAAGTCTGTCTGCGCCTGCACTGACTCACTGATGGATGCTCTCCAACCTCCACCTCGTGATGTTTATGCAGTCTAAATACTTTTAATAACTCTGTCCCACAGAAAAAAAAAGAGGAGCAGCTCTCCTCTTTAATGAGACACTCAGACACTCATGCTGGTTTCCACCGCTACGCGGCGCACTTCCTCCTGAAGCCGCAGCGCGCAGATCAGCCCTGAAACCTGCGGAGGCTTCAAGAGACACACATGAGCCCATAACAGCAGAAAAACAGCAGGCAGGAAACTAAGAGGAGAAGAAATGAAAGCTTTTGTTCTGACAGTAAAACTGTAGAACAGTGTGGCCATCCTCATTTAGCGCTGGATGGAGATTTTGTCTCTCCACTCAAAAAATAAAAAAGAAAAGAAGGAAGCTCAGGTGAGATAGTTGTGACACTTTTACTGCTTCAATGTTGTTTTGCGGCTCCTGTTGCGGCCTGATGGAGAGTGTTGCGTTCGCTGACGGCTTGACTTGTCAGCAAAGTCACAAAATAAGTGAGGTCGCATTGAAGCTCAGAGACACGTTTGGACACAGGGGGGTTGTGGGAGTCTGAGCCGAACACATGTTAGAAAGCGAAACTCTGGCAGGACGCGGCGGCGGAGCGAAAACATAGTCCGTCCCGTGAAAGCAACTTATTGTGCGGGGGGGGGGGGGCAGATACCCCCATGAGGAGGGAGG
Source organism: Leiopotherapon unicolor (assembly GCA_036025355.1). Taxonomy (NCBI): domain Eukaryota; kingdom Metazoa; phylum Chordata; class Actinopteri; order Centrarchiformes; family Terapontidae; genus Leiopotherapon; species Leiopotherapon unicolor. The sequence continues at coordinate 6,787 of JAVQJZ010181994.1, read as the reverse complement.
GACGACGTTTTTGTAAGCGAAACGCCCGTCATTCAAAAAAGCCGAGCCAATGAGACCGAGAGCGGCCGTGAAAGTGCACACTGCAAGAAGAGAGGCGAGTCTCTGTGCCAGGTCACTTTCTGCACCCACAGCTGGGCTCAGCCACCCTCTGCGCACCCAGCTGCTCTGCGCACACCCCGTGCAAACACACAAAACACACCTGATGAGATATTTCACTCTTTATTTCACCTGTGAAGGGACTCCGAGGAGACTCGCTGTTGTGAAGACGCACACTTTTTGCAGCGTGCCCCGGCTGGCACGGTAGGAGGGAGGAAGGAGGGAGAGAGAGAGAGAGAGAGAGAGAGAGGGAGGGAGGGTGTGTGTGTCGGTGGAGGGGGGTTGGCCCGGGAGAGCATGGCCGCAGGAGCTCAGAGCGCTGCAGACTCGGTTTGGTGTCTTCACGTCGACCCTGAGCCCGCAGAGAGAGCGTGACTGCGCGGAGAGCTGCGGCTGACTGACTGCGCGTCTGTGCGTGTCTGTGCGCGTCTGTGCGCGTCTGTGCGGGGCAGAGGAGCGCGGCCAGCTGCGGGATCGGCCGGAGCTCCGAGGAGCTGCAGCTGATCGCGGCTCGGGTTTGGTTTTTTTTGCGATCCAGGAGAGATCCTGAGAGGAGAGAGAGAGAGAGAGAGAGCTGCGTGTCTGCGCTCTTTATTTCATTCTACGGAAGATTTCTGTCTTTTTTTCTACATAAAAAAAAAATCCTGCTGCGTAAGCGACGTTTCCTCCTCTGTGGGAAATCGAGAGCGAGTTGGAGAAAGTGTTGGCTGAGTTGAGCCGGAGGAGTGTGTGAGGCTCGGACACAGATCCTGTGGATGTTCAGCGCCTGTTCGCTACTTTTGTTTTTATCATAAGGACTGATTTCCATCAAGGTGTGTGAAGAGTGTGTGTTTGGAGCAAAGGAGCTGAAGAGAAAGACACCAAAGCTTTGATCTGTTTAACAAGTTTAACAAGAATCAGGCAGGAGGGAGCTCGGTGAAGTGGACTCTCATCCCTCCCCATCACCGCCTCAGTCTGTAAACCCGAAGCGGGACTGCGGTCGGTTTGTTCCGGAGCGAACATGCCGCAGGTGGAAATGATCCTCTTCCTCGTCCTCATCATTGGGATGTGTGTGTACGGCCAGGACCCGGCCTCCAAGGTGGTGTCCGACCGCTACGCCGTCTACTGGAACCGGACCAACCCCAGGTAAGCAGCAGCGGGACTGCGGGGCTCGCCTCGGACCGGTTCAGCCTGAGCCGCGTCTGAGGCAGCACAGGCGCAAAAATCAAAGTAATCCGCTTAAAGACGCCAAACTGAACCTCACTTTATTCATTTACCATTTCAAAACTAACTTGTTATGATACCACTTGTCAGAAAATCACCGTGTAACATTCGCAGAGATGCTCTGAACTCTCCGGCTGACGCTCTGAGCGTTTGTCAGGTTTGAACCTTTATCAGCTGTCTGCTCTGATGGATTGTCGGGATGATTGCAGTTTAATAATGCTCCGTATCTGCGACATCTTTGCAATCAGCTGCGCACACAGGCCGGCATAAATCACACCTGACACGGCAACAACGAGCCGTTTTCACACCGGCTGTCCGCTATTACGCGCTTTTACGCGCTCGGCTCGGACGTGGAAACGCACGCCGGGTCCTCTCCGACGTGTCTGAGCTGCGCTCACCGCGCTGAAATAATGCTGAGTCTGCCTTCAGCCTGCTGCCATCGATTAGAACTGACAAGAGCTGTTTTGGTGCCAAGTGGAGACTCATCCTGCGAGGCTCTGGAGGGGCTTTTTTTCTCCACGAGTGAGAGTTCATGTGGATTTATTACCTGCAGTTTTGCTCAGAAAGTGTTGATGAAGTGTGTTTTGACTGTTGAGCTCAGGGACTTTAGAGCTGCACATGAAAAGATTGCTCCTGAGGTGTAATTATTACAGAAAAGTTCCCCAAATAGTCCTTTCACTGAGGCCACATGCTTGTTGTTTGAACAGTACAGTGACATGTCTTGTCACACTCTCCCTGCCTGTGTGTGTCAGGGCACCTCCCCTGGTGAATCAGTGCTTCACTTCTGGCACTGGAGCACATGGTGATATAATGAGTGTGTCACTGTTTCAGTTGGAATAGGGACACCTTCTCGTGGTTTTGGTGTGAGCAGGCTGCAGTTTCTGCATGAGTCAAAAAAAAAAGAAAAATAAATTCTTGTAAACATTTGCTCAGGGAGAAGAAACTGGTTTGTTGGGCTCCGGCGGAGTGCAGATGACAGGATGTTAGTGATAGACATGCAAATGTTACTGCAGGGACACCAAAGGCCGACAGAGTTCCTGCTCCTCGAGCAGACGAATGTCTGAGTCTGTTAGCAGCTTTCTGTCCCTCTCACAGGCTGCAGGTTGTTGTTTTTTTCTTCCTTTTTGGCCTTCACACAGTTCCCAGATCCCAAGTCTGGTTTCTTGGTTGCCATGCTCCCCCGTCCAAGTTTACCCCCTCCAACTCCACCCCCCTTGTGCCCCCCTCCCGGCCCACGCTGGGGCAGACAATAAGGGGGTACACAGGGGTGTTTCAGCTGCGGCCAAGGCACAGCGTGGCGCTCGGTCTTGTGAGAGATCCACACATGCTGAGGTCACACACTCGGTAGTAACCAGGCCAGTCGTGGGTTAAGCAGCACAGAGGGGACCGTTGTCAGGGTCAAAACCGGGGCAGTACCGCCGGCCATGGGGCCCGGTGACGGCCCCGGCAAGGCACCCTGCCTGGGCTTTGTCTCTCCAGAAAGGAGGCTAAATAAATGAGTAACTCTAAATGACTGTCTCCTTTTCTCATTCATGACTTTAATCTAAACCTGACCCGGGCTGTATAATGTAAAAGAGGGCCGTGCTTAAAAGCCGGGGCCCCCTGACCTGCAGCAGAACCTAACAGTATTCCATACAAGCTCGCGGGCCCCAGATCCCTGCTGTTTAATGTAACCATACTCAGTATTGGAGCCCTGGGAACCTGCTGTGGTACAGTCCCAACTTCCAGATGAGCTTTCCTACCCCCCGCTTCTGCCTTTGCTGCTGCATATTTGACCAAAGTGGAGAAAAATGGCATCCAGAGCAGCAGTCCATACTCAGCCATTCATGAAATCCCCTACAGGAGCTCTGGAATTGAAATGGGAAGTGAGTCGTGAAAAATGGAAATGCGATGACATTTTCATGTTTTTCTATTGTTTCAAAGGGCTTGGAAGGAGGCTTTTTGTAATTTAGATAAACGTGCGTCCATGTTTGCTGCGCTTTCATCTCGGGAAACATCTTCCTGCGCCGATGCTTGTTGCTGATTAGGCTCAGGCAGGCAGGACTCTGAGCGGTGGAGGAGGGATTTTACAGCCCCGAGGATGGTTCAGCTCTGCCTGGAGTTTGAAAAGCTTCCACAGTGACAGCGAGTAGCTGTGCTCGTATAAGCTACTTAATGAAATTAAATGAGACTCCGGTATCAGCGAGCCTTGTTAGAAAGAAAATGCCGAGACCAAATTGATGTAATGTCTTTTAGTTGTTTCCTTGATGCCACATGCCTCACAAAAAAAGAAGCAGTAAGGGTTCAGATAATTGCCTCATTTTGGTTTGTATCAGTCAGCCGTAATTCGCTCGGTGTGGAGGCTGCAGTGAAATCTTGTGCGTTGTTCAGTCAGTTCGGAGTCAGTGCGTTAGCCAAGGGAGGCTGTGTGCGTACTGCACATAGTTGCTACTAAGAATAGGAAAGTCTGAAAATGCTACTAATTTGAATTCAGTTCTAAAAAATGCAGGCATTTCCCTAAAACCTCTAAACAATATGCGTCAGTAGATTGATCTGATTCCTTGTAAACCTGAGGTGGTTTCAGATATCGTCATGGAAGAATAATGAAGAGCAGCGATTCCCCACAATGACAAGATACCTGCTTCCTCTTTCTACTAAAGCATACTTTCTAAAGGCTTTATAAGTTGCTATTACTGTATTTATTAATGCTGATAAATCATTTTTGAATGCATATTGATCAGTAAGAAGCCATTTGTCGCAACATTTTTGTTGCCAGGTTGCAAGGGAGGTAGACCGTCCAACCTCCTGCAGTCTGAAACGCAGTTGCAGAACATGTAGAGCAAAACCTATCTATTAACAACGTATTGACATTTACAACTGCAGCCATGATGGATTATCGTAGCAGAAGAAACTAATGACTTACTTACACACCCATTGCCTCATTAAAAAGTGAGAAACTTTTTATGAAAAGCTAAAAAAATGTAGGAATTTAATAGAAATTCTTTGCGTGGTGAAATACAAACGTATAAAAATTGTGTGGTTTCAGATAACTGTGATAAAAGAGTAATGAAGAATAATATGCAACTGCTGTCACACTATTACGTCTGTCATATTGACATGACACTACGAGCAGGATAAATGAGTTCACAAGTTGCAACAAATGCTAAATAAATAATTGACTTACTTTGCAGATCAGAGGCTGCGGTGCCATTAGGAGGTCGCTAATGTCTGATCTGCAAAGCACTGATAACTGATGTATTTACCAACAGCAAACTCGCGGTTGCAGCTCTCCTGTTTTAAAGTATGATTTGTTAGAAAGTGGCACCAAGACAAAAAAAACATCCCGAGAAATCCAAACCTCGAAAATAAAAGCTGCGGCGTTGCGTGGTGGAAAAGTTCATGTAAGAAAAATGAGTCACAGATGTTCCTTGTCAGCTTTGCCGTCTGTGTTGGTAACAAATGATGGAATAAAGTGTATGAGTGGGGTATTTACTGCTGCTCTGACAAGGAGCTATTAGTGAATTCCCTGCTCACTAGCTATTTAGCTGCTTCATTAAAACCCACCCGGGTCCATATGGTCCGCACGCAGGCGTTGCCGTGGCCCAAGGTGTTTATTTGTTGCTGATAGGTGGGATCAGCGGAGAATCAGGGCTGAGTTCCGTCCCTAATCTCCCAAGCTGTTTGTGTCTCAGACGCCATGGAAACTGATACCCCTCGTCATCAAAGAACCTCATTGGGTGGGACTAACGACCTGACAGCTGGGGAGAGAGGGATTCCAGCATTCGGGGAGAGCACTGTCACCCCAGGGGTTTCCTTTAATCCCTGATAATGCCCCACCAAAGCTTTCCCCGGCAGATGCAACATATTTTTCCATAAGACAATCAAAGGATCTTTTCAGTGGCCTGCTTTCATGTTTGATATGAGTGTAGTCACTGACTTAGAAGACCTCTCACCAATGATCCAAACAGTCTTTTCCCTCTCAGTTTCGCGCCACACTTGATTGTTTTCGGTTGAGGTAATACCTCAGAAATGGGAGTGAGCTCCTTGACTTGACACTTGCGCACATTTCTTCTCATGGCAGAATGACCTCCGCTATTTGCTTTTCTTACACGGCGCTCTTTTTAATCTCCACTTACAGAAACAATACTCCATTTTTCACTTGGTGGCGGGCTGATGTTGTGATAGTTTCCCAGTGGCATTGTGAGTTGCCCCGTTTGCATTGTTCCCAGTGTTTACCCTCGCTTTCCCCTCTCAGCCTTTTCCCCAGCTCCCCGCCGCTAGGTTCCGCTTGGATTAAAAAACAGACACAAAAAGGCAACCACGTCCAAATATTGACTGGGTCTCAGGACCACAGCCCTCTCCCAGCGCCGGCGCACAGTGCCTGAAAGGCCGCTATTGTTCGGCTCATACTCAGCGGCCCATAGCCGGCTTTTAGCTGTGCACAGAGACAGACTGAGGGAAGGAGGAGACCGGAGAGGAGGCTGTGGAGAGTATGCATATGTTGTCTGATGTGGGGAGGAGGAGGGGGGGATTATAACAGGAGGGACAGAGGGGGGTGGGGGGGAAGGAAACTTCCCAATAAGAGGCCAGAGGCTACGACAGGGGACAGTGTCCAGGCCGCGGCGTCCCGGGGTGGGTCAGAACCAGCGTTTCCACCCCGAGGAAGTGTCAATCTCAAAAGGCATCAAAGAGCAGAATGAATGTGATTTCCTGCAGCGGGGGTTCAGAAACTATCAATAAACTGAGGATGAGAGGCTTCTTATCTGAGGTTTACCTTCCATTTTATTACAAAGTGCGGCAGCATTAAGCCTCCTCGCAGCACTTCAGTCTCTCAGCGCATGAAATGAAAGAGTGTCACACCGCAGATAGGAAATCTCCCTTATTCACTTTCTCATACATCGTGTCAGCTTCCTACAACTCGGTGTGCTTTAATCACTTCTACCTTACAGAATGTACTTAATAAGACTGAACCTTCAGGTCAATTAAGCTGTGAGTTTTCATATAGCGAGCTTTCTGCGGAGGGGGAACAGTTGCCCTGTGGAGACGGCCGTCATTCCTCATGCTCTCTACGACCCTGCCTGTGGAGAGAAGCTGCCCCGGCCCTCCCTTTACGCTGTGACTAATAAGGCGAGGCCCTCAGGCTGCCAGGGCGTGATTGACAGGAGCTAGTGACGAGGGGTTACTAATAAGTGTGGCGGGTTTATCGGTTTATGGCAAGAATTCATTCGAGTTCTGGCGAAGCACATTCACAGTGGTTACAATAAATGCATTGCAAGTTGTTTTAAAATCCATTTTTCTGTTTCACCGCAAGAATTTCCATCTTTAAAAGTATAATTTTTTGTATTTTTGTCATTTATTCATTTCTTGTTCTCTTATAACAAGAGCGAATTATAAGTGCAGCATGATTACATGAAGCAGTTTCTAATAGAAGTCAACCTGATTTTTGATTTATTGTATCCTTAAGATGAGATAAAGTAAGGTCTCACTTAAATGTGAAAAATTCAATTTG
>JAVQJZ010181964.1:0-11304 GCA_036025355.1 Leiopotherapon unicolor | reverse complement strand
TTCGTGTTGGCAGTAAAGCATTTATTTAATCCATTCTTCAAATAATTATGTGTAACATTATGTCTTTTATCTAAAAGATGTCAGGCCTTCATCCTGTTCTTAAGGTCCTAATGGCCAGTGGTTAATTTAGTCACCATGTAGGTAATTAAATTAGCTTGGTCACTGTGACATCTTTCTTTACAGCCGCTCTCCCATGAATATACTTACTGTTAATAGCACTTTGTAACGGAAACTACAGGATGTACTCAGTAGTGGAGCAGTTTATTTTTAAATAAGAAATAGTTGCCCCAACTCCAAATGTGAGACATGCCGTTGGGTGTTCAGCGAAACTTATTTCAGCGCAGCTGTACAAAGTCTGACTCCTGCAGCTATGGTATTTCCTTGGATACTTCTGGAAACACTTAACTGGCTCATCTGTTCGGGAAGTAACATAATCCAATATCTGGGTGGAATTGCTACTGTAATCTTCACAGTGTTGCGCTAAGAGGACCTGACATCACTTTCAAGTTCTCATTGTTGGCAAAAATTCACTTCCTGCAAAGACCATCTGATTGTCTGCTTGTTAGGATGAAGACTTTTGCTCTTTTTAGGTCCAAAAATATAGTACATACTTATCAATTTAATATACATGTACTTATAAATACTTTAAACACAGGATAATATCTTCCCGAAGCAAAGCAACAAACACATCTTTCTCAAAGAACGCATTTCTTAATCCATATTATACTGTATATCTCACAGCCCTCAGATGGTGTGTTAGAAGGAGGAGGAATTGCCAACATAATCTATAAAATCAAATCCTATTAAACCGCAATAAACAAGAAGACACTAATCCATCCCACGTGTGCCTCTGCCAAATCTGAGCCAGGCTCTCTTTGTGAGGCACTGGCTACTGTTGTACTGAGTATTTACCAGTTGCTCGCCCACTCGTTCTCATCAGTGTAAATTAACTGTAATTTAGGTGTTTACTTCCTGCAAAGTGGGCCCGATGCTCTCACATAAGGCTTTGAGATGTCGCTCGATTTGTAGCACATCATCATTTGGAGATTTACGTTATTTTTGTTTAAATTGACCACGTAACTTCTGTGTATTCATGGCCACCTTGTTGTGCACCAATTTTTGGGATGAATGGCAACAGCTTGTGTGTGTTTTTATGTTATAGCACAGGAGTGATATGACGGTATACTTAAAGTTATGATAGACAATCATGAGGTTGTATTCACGAGTCTCAGTAGCTGCTGTTGTTTGACAGTGGGGTGAGCTGGCATGTGGTGCGGAAGGACTCACAAAGGTCTTTACCTTGACAGCTGCACCTTTCAGTGAAATCACTATTGGTGCTGTATCAACACAGCAGTGTTGAGGGCTGACCTCATCCTCAGGATCAAACGACTCAGCAATATTAAACTGCAAGGTGGTCCTCCAGGAGGGCAACCCCAAAGTGGACATGAGCAAAGCTACCAATCCCATCTCACACACATTAAGCTAATTGACTTTACCAAGAAAAAAAAAAAAAGAAACCCCATCCTATATAGGATGAGATCATACCCATACGTGAGTTATTCATTGCGCAAACTAAAAAGGATTGTTTTTTGAATGGCCAGTTGCTGCGCTATAGTCGAACAGCTGCTACAAAATGTGTTAAACTCCCACCACAGTGAAGGCTGCTCTGCTCTTTTTAAATTGCACCCTTTGGTCATACATTCAGTGTAACCACTTGCTTCCCACATAGGTTGATAAAGCTGTATTTCGTATGGGCTGGACAAGCACAGACTGCAAGAAAAACTGTGTATAATAAGGGCTCGTCTTGAGGTGCCAGATAATTGCATCTGTCATTGTGTCTTAGGTTTCTTCACCCTGTGTCTTGTCTTGGCACCGAAATTGCTGTTGCTGGTGATGGCATTCACTCATCTTATTGAACACAAAGACGTGCTATGAAAGGCCACACATGACAAAGACTGTATTCAAAATTTTTACTGTAGCGAATGGATATGTTGTTACTGCCCAGCTGGCAACAAGGGCAACAATATGTGTAATTTGTGGACGATAGATACACGTGCTGACTTGAATGGGTTCATTTTGGACTGAGAAACTGTATGTACTTCTACTATAGTTATTTAAGTTTAATTTACCCATCCAGTTTAACAATTTGAGGGTATGCATAAAGTATTAGCAAGTAGATTCAGACCTCCTTTGACAAATCGACTCGATATCTTTTTTACTCAACTAGCTCAGTGCAAACTACCTAACAAAAAATAAATAAATATGATTAATGAGATTATTAAACCCAGATAAAGACTAACTAATTTATTCATGCCTTTTTTTTACAAAGCCGAATCGCAGTGGTGGTGTTTATTTGTCAAGTCATCCATCTTTGACCAAGTGTAACTATTACAGACTCTGGCACCTGAGAGCACACAAAGCAGACCAAATTGGACAACTGAAAGGCATTAATTACAAATGACAAAGTTTGCCACTGTCAAATCCACGTAGCAGCCCATAATATCCACAGTCACCAGTTTAAACTTTCACCTTGTAAAACGCATCCAGACGACAGGCGAGAGCTAATTAAAATGGTCTCTCTCTGTTTGAAATTTCAAAGAGTGCCATCTAATTGCATGACACAGCAAATAGCTATTAGGGCTGTTTAAACAGTCAAGTGCTTTGCTCCGAATCGAGCCAAAATGCATCCGTTTTATCCTGGCAAGTGAACGGGAATGTGGCTCCTTTTGTTGGACGACTTGGGTAGCTGTGATGATAAAGCAGAAAAGGATAGGTGCTGTTTGCTGGTTTTAAACTGAATTTAGTTGTTCAACGGAGAAACTGAAAGCTAAGTGTAGTGTGAAATTAGGTATCGGTGTTTGTTTCAAAAATAGGGGAACTGCTGTCATGCTGTTCATGATGGCACTAACTCTGTTCTTTTTCCCTTCCAAAAGTCTTGTGAAAGCACTAAAAACCCGCAGCCTCTTCTCTGCTGGATACGCTGTGAAGATGGTGAGTGAGACCTGTTTAAGGTAGTCATTTTGGTTCCATGCCTTGACAAGGCAATAATAGCTCTCGTGTATACTTACAACGGGGGAAATTGTTCTGCTCTGCCAGCGTTGCTTCGGTGCAGCTTGTATCGTTTTATTTCCCTCTCTTAGGTTTGGCGTTAATTCACAGTTACCACTGTCACACTGACACATTTCAATTACGCTGGCGATTACACTGATAGAAGCGGAGACAGGGAGAAATATGCGAGCGGTACACTTCAACTCGCACCACTTTAATGCAGTGTATCGAAAAGGCCAAGGTGTGTATTCATCAGTTTGTTCACAAGTTTGCTCATAGATTTAATTAATCAAGACTACTGCTGTTTTTAATTGTGAGTTCTTAATGCAATGGCTCAATGGTGTAAAGTAATTATATAGCCAACAGCGTCCACCTTGCTGCCTCAGCATCATAAATACACTAGATGGTAGGTTTTACAATTAGCATCACTGTGGGGTGGGGTCTCGTCACACAAGCGCACACATACACAAGCACGCGCATACGCACATGCGCACACACACACACACACACACACACAATCAAATGAGGCCTGCAACGATAGCCAAATTCCTCATCATCACCGAGATGAGTGAAGCTTCTGCTGTACCCAGACATTAACCCGCACGCATCCACAATTTTCTCAGGCTGACACTTCAATTAGGCTAATCCTGCCTGCATACAAAATGCTGCACTCCTCCTCTCTGAACCGACGTTTGCTGGAGTCCTGCCATATTCCTGTGCTTCTTCGCCCGCTCTGCATCACAAGTGGAGGAGCTTTTTTCAGCGATGGAGGAGAGAATCCAGAACGATCGGTTCCACTTCCAGGCAGAAACACAGAGTAGAGGCAGGGAGGCAGAGAGAGAAAAAGGGAGAAGGGGAGGCAGCATTGGGGGGAAGGGAAAATGGTGAGCGACAGAGGGAGGCCAAAAAAAAGTGATCCTGCTGTGTGTTTCCTGCATTCATATATTCTTCAAGCACAGAGAAGACATGGGTGAGGTCTATGGTGCTGGTGATAGAATAAACAACTCAGTGGTGTTCCTACAGACGGTGGTGGGGCGGGATGGGGGGAATCTTAATCGTTCCAGTTGCTTTAAGCCACTGAGAATGACACAGTCTCAATAACTTGAAAATTTGATCAGCTACCTTGGTAGTAGATGGTAACGCCATACATCATTGATTTGTGTTTGTGCAATAATTAAACTGTGGGTACACTTGAGGTGCAGTTGAAATAGTTGAACTGAGAGGGAACAGATATGTGGCTCTACTAGTGTGTGCAAACCTTTTGAAAATTTATCTGCAAAAACCCACCCCCCCCAAAAAAAACCAACCCAGAAATCCTTATGTTTCAAGTGGCAACTAAGAGTTTACTTTGGAAGAGTCTGCTAAGTTGTAACATCAGCTCTGATTAATTAACCTCCAATTACCTTAAAGTTGAGGGGAGGGCTCTTTGTCATTTGACTAGATGACTGCTGATTGCATGACCCTGTAAACCTCAGGTAACAGACTCCACTTGGCATGTGTATTTTCAGTGAGCGAATGCAATGATACATAACATACAGTATTTATAACGTGGATGCCAGTGGGCACGGCTGTGATGTTATGAATGCTAACAAGCAATGGCCTGAGAAAATATCCCAGATGGATCAGGAGCAAGTGGGGGAAGTTACACAAACGTGTCCGCCAGAATTAGAGTGACTGCTGACACGTCAAGGTACAGCACATATGAAGACAGTGGAGGTCGGGAGACAGTTTTCAAGAGGGAATAAATTGAATAGCACGCACAGCTGCTGTGCCATCATTTTGATTTTTTGTGTTAAAAATAGAATTTAAGTGAAGTTAGAGATGTCGGGAGAAGTCAGGCTGTTCCACCATTTGTCTTTTCTATTTTCTTAATTGACTCGTCATACAGAACAGAGAAACACTCCATGACCTGCCAGCTCTGGATTTAGTCATCATCTGGTTATAATTTCTTGTGATATTCAACATGACAAAGGAATCACAACATTCAACGCAGCGCTGCTCAAACGCCAAAAACAATGGAAGGCGGGGAGGCTGTTTTTGTTTTGTATCACCCGTCACTCTACATTCTCAAGTGACCGAAGCTGTCAGCACTACATGGACACCGCCCACTTTTTTTTTATTTTTTTGTCCCTCCACCTCTCCCTCTCTGGTATCTCTCTTCCCCGAGGCGGTACACCAGGACATCTAGGCCACCAGTGGGAATACTGTATTTAATCTCTGCTAGTTAAATGCTCTTGTATGGCCCTGGGCAGTGGCAGTCAACCATCCCCTCTTTTCTGCTTTACTTGCTCTCTGGGGAATCTGTTCAGCCTTATTTTAATGTATTACATGAGGAAAAGAAAAGCTTATTTCAAGGTAGCCATTTTAAGCCTATTTCTTGTTTCTACACTGAATTGATCTGTTTGTTAGTATTATTTATAACTGTGTTGTGGCTTAAAAAAATTGTATGAGTGAGAGCACAACATTTTGTTAGGGCAGTTCATTTCTCCATCCACCTGCCTTGTCTCGTTTTAACAAACAGGAAACACATTTTCATGGCTCTACTTGTGCCAACTTCAAAATCCAGCAGGAATCATCACACTTATTAGCGTGTACATAATGAGTCACCACTTTTGATGTCACAATACATTGATCACCCCACACCTAAACCATAGGTCGTCAGATAGAGGTGCCACTAAATGTTTTTTAAATGACAACAATTTCTGCGCTTCAGTGGCTTCAGGTGAGAATCCCCGCCTGGCAGGGAAAATGGAATCTGCCACCAACCGCGCTGGAGGCCGGCGACTCCTAGCTTTGGCCTTCAATAGTGGATATGCTTTAACAACCTCCCTGGTGCACGGCAAAAGAACTTATTACAACTGTGATGGCAGTTGCAACAGATGAAAGCTGCACTCAGTAGTCCTCTCGAAGCAGTACTTTAAATTGAGTGCATCTTTGTCTGCTCTTCAGGGCGCTGGAAATTTGTCATAAATTGGTTAAGTGTGAAAATATCAGTACATATGTCTTTTGATTGTAAGGTGAAGCATGAAACTAAAATTGTTGTGAATCCAAGTCCAATGTGTTATTCTTAAGTATTCCTCATTGCATATATTTGTACAACCTTGACTTTCAACATAGGTGCCCTTTTTCTTAGCTGCTATGAATGAGCACGTCTAACCCTCTTTAGAACATTACAGCTTCATATTATCCCTGATGTAGTTTTATCTAAAGTAAAAAACGAAACTGTTGCGAACAAGGCATCAGGACGAAGATGGACAATATGAAAGCTTCGCTGTGTATGAAGAGCCCCCTAAAAGCACTCTTGCTATGGAAAAAAATAAGAAAATAGTGCCTTAGAGCAGAACTGTCTCTACTATCAGCTGAAAATTATATACACCCTGACAGTGAAATGACTACCAGCTGGTGAAGCAAAAATAAGGGAGGGGGTAAAAAACATTTAATTTCATGACAGCTCATTTTAATTACATCCCCGCCACCACCTCCAACCCCTCCAAGAATTGCTTAAGACCACATTAGACTACAGCATTGCATTAAAGTTTGAACTTACACTTCCTCCTACCCGCCCCCACCCCCCCTCCACCCATTATATGCAGGAAGCTGAATTTTCCCATTACAGTGAGTTAGTCACAGCCACTTTCAGTTAGCGGAGCTGCCATACACGGAAGAGTTTTATCATCAGAATGTATTATGTAAGATTGACTGCGGGGTGGTGTGCAAGGAAGAAAAAAAAAAAGAAACTTGCTATCAGCCGCTGCGTCTAAAATGGAAGAATCCTGTGCAGGGGTGGTCACGGGGCTAGAACCATTCAAATGGGCCAGGAGTGCTGATGCGTCCTATTTACCTTGTGGTAATGGATTTGTTTGTGGCCCAAACCCCCCTTCCTGTCTCGAAGGAATATTGGGGGCTTAGCTCCATTCACTTTTTGCTGCCCTGGCCATTTATTTTGATTAGGGAATGAAGTCCTCCACAGAACCATACCCAGAATAATTGACACCATGTCCTCTGAGGTCACAAAAAATATACCCTTAGTACTTATCCCATTGGTGATGTGGCAGTGTATGAAAAGATTGGAGCTGAGCACCGAACTGAAGGTGTATTATTGCTTTAGGTTGCAACAAAAAGCTGTCGGGGAGCTCGTAAATTATATTTCCTGTTCCCTTTTTCCACCCTATTTTTTTCAAGCTTGACAGGATAATTGATGTGTGCTGTGAACTTCCAATAGGTTTCGACGAGCTTGTATGTTCCATATTTTTCTTTTGTTTTCACCTGGGGCTAAAAGGTCGCTGGGGATCCCAGTGGTTTGATTTTTAGATCAAATTAGTTCACCATTTAAGAGACCTAAAATTCTGTGGTTTCAGTGACAGAAGAAAAATATAGAATAATTTTGGAGGCAGTGAATACTTTTTTTTTGCATCTTATGGTGCATTGTTTCGCAACTGGCTGACCTTGGACCAAACAATTAGTTGAAAAAATAATTGATATATCAATCAATAATAGAAAGAATAATTAGTTGCACCACTATAGGTAATTATAATTTAGGGAGACTTCCTAATGCCTGTTAAAAAAAAAAAAAAAAAATCTTAATTCTCAATTTAATTTATTAGGTACACATTTTAAATAGCAAACCAAAAAAATTATCTAACTAGAGACCACAGCTTTTCGTATGAGTTTGGATGCCAAAAACCTTCCCCCGACCGATCACATCGGCATTCAGAGATTAGTTCCTAAAAGAGCCCTGATGCGTGTCCACTCCCAGACGAAGCCAACTAGGACCGAGGAGTGCAGCGGCAGAGAGAGAAGGGAAAGCAGATGGCTGGCCTACAGAGGTTCTGATCGCAGGGATATTGGCAAGATGCTGAGCTGGAGAAATTAACCTTCAGAGGTTTTTACGCTGCAGCAGCCGTTGGCTCGTGGCGGTTTCCTCACCAGCCCTCACTCAGCTACCTCTGCCGCCTCTCTCCGGTCAACCGTTGTTTTGCTTTAGTCGCCTTTACGCTATCCGTCTCCGTTTTCATCATTATCCCCCCTATTTTCCCTCTCTCTTGTTTTCCTTGGTAATTCCATTCAAGAAGCCCTCTCTTTTAACCCATTTTCGCCAAGCTAGCTGGTAATAATGGACACTTCAAAGACAAACAAAAATGTATAATCACCCTGATAACGGTGTTCATTTAAAAGCCTTTTGCGCTTTTTTTTTTTTTTTTAGTCTGGTTTCCTTCCCTGCGCTGTTGTGGTAGTATTTAAAGGTCACACCCTCCTTCTGCCTCTGAAGTAGCTCTAATGTGATGTGCAGACAAAGTCAATGTAGCGTTGGCAGCAGTGTCAGCTCTTATCTGAGTTCGTCATCGCTGAACTGAGAGCTCGCTCGATTGAGGATCCCCATATGGATCATCATCATCAGCCTGCTGCAGGGCACGGTGCCTGTCTCCCCGCTGCACAACAGCCCTCGCCATTCTGCCGGCAAAAGGCCCCTGGGTCGTGCTGCTCGCAGACCCATGCCTGTCCATTTAATTTGCGGTGCACAGTCGCTCCACTTGTTCTGCATTGTGCCTTTAGTCCAGTCAAGCCAAGAATCCAGAAAGTTCAATGTCTGTTTACTCAGCTGCTTAGCTCTCAAGTTTAATATTAGCTTTGCTGGCGGCCAGCTGTGACAGTGAATTGGTGACAGGGGTGTGAGCTCTGCCTTTAACAAGTCTGAAATCACTGCTAAGGCTTGGCACTTGACATTGTAAACCCTAAGCTGCCGCAAAGCTGTGTGTATTACAGATGTGACTAAAGTGGCCTCAGTGTAACCAGCAATTAAGGCAATTTTTCTTTTGTTTCACTGCACCTGAAGACGTCTTTTTGAGGCAAGTCTTTGAGTTTCAGTCCAAATTATAGGTCACAGTGGGAACCTGTATTCCTTCATATTCACTGTGATCATTGTGTTTAGTTCTTTTTGGGGTGTGGAAGAGGCTATTTAAAGAAGGCAAAAGAAAAGGCTTAAAGATGGGACTTGACCTCATCCTGTTGTCTATCAAATGCAAAAGATGTTACATCAAAGGATCCTAAATAAGATAACATTTTACATTTGTTGGGCGTCTAAGTGTGTTTAATAAAGAGGCTCTTTGATAAAATACCTGTGCTAGTATATCACTGTGGATACTGATGCGTCCCCCTTTACTCTCTCTCTTGAATTCTTGTAACCTTAGTAACAGCACAGCAGGCTTTTTTTCTCTCTTCTTCCAGGATGCCAACTTATTTTTGTTCAAAAGACATTTAGCCAGCGGTGGTGGGGGCCCGTAAATGCCACTTTGATTTCATTATTCTAATAAAGGTAGAGTAATTTGCTGCCAAAACCAGTAATCTGCTAGCTTTACTGTAAGTTCAGATTGCAATTCAGTGGACTAAGGACATGTGTGACTGTTATTTCACACAGTGGAGTGAAAGCTTCAAAAAGTGCCTTGTTTTTTCTTTATTGAATGAAGACACAAATCCCGTTCACCAAGATAACACCAGGAATCTGAGTCATGATGTTCCCCCAAGATTCCCGCCCCCATCAAAAGAGGTTTTTGTTTGAAGTGAAGGAGCCCTTATTTAAATTTGACTACAGCAGGTACCTCAAGACAACTCTTAATTCAATCAATTACACAACAGAGTTAATAGGAAGATGAATGTGTGCAGAACGTAACTGCCAGCAGAGTCTTATTAGCGAAAATGAAAATTAGTCACAACGTGGTACACGAATTGGTGAAGTGGTAACAGGTGATTGTTTGTCTACACAGGAATGGAGCATCAAGAACACAGCGGGTGGTGGGAAGCTGTGAGTGTCAGACTGCTCGATCAAAGTAACCTGCCAATATAATTGAATTCTTTGAATGCACAGTTATGTAATTATTTTCTTCGCCACAGCAAAATTGGGCACAGAAGGTTTTCTTCTTTCAAAAAAGAAAAGAATAAAATGAAATGTCTTCTTCTTGAATCCCACTCAGTAACACTGAGAACAAAGCCGCGCTGATTCTTAGCCTTCATTTGGGCATGTTTCATCAAATTTAGGATGTAGGAAATAAAGCACTATGGGGAGTGAGGCAAGCTGTCGTTGCTTTAAAGGAGCGGGGGGTGGGTGGGGGGATAAATGAGAAATGACTTGAGAGCAGCGTTGTGACTGGCTGGTTGGTTTCATAATTCTGCAAAAAAAAAACGAAAAAAAAAAACTGCTGAGAGACGGAGACAGAACATCTGCTTGACACATCTGAAGCGCAGTCTCCGGTGAAAAATAAAAGCGGATGACAGTAGGAGTTCCTTATTTTCGCTGCGTCCTCGTCTGGCGCGCGGCAGACATCTGCATCGGCGCGATTGCTTAAGAAATTTACAGATTCATTTTAGCCAATTCCCATCAAATTGTCAGAAACAAGATGAAGCAGTAATTGCTCTTGCCATGCAGTAATCTGTGAACATTTTCCTACACGTCATATGCAATCCTGTATGTATGGTAATATGATACTCGAGCATTCAGAGCGGTCCATCTATTCCACCATTTTGGTGTCTGAAATTTGAAATGTGGATGGATGCATCTTGACACAGTTTCGGTGCTTTTTAACATCAGCATACAACAGCAATATATTATGAGAGGTCCTCTGTGAGCATTTCCTTTTGAGGGGCAATTTTCTTGTTCTGGCAGATGCAATAGTCAACTTACATGTTCAGTCTGATGTGTGATTTAGAAAAAACAAACAGAAAACAGCCCCAGCATTATCTGTGTTCTTCTCGCAGCATGTCATTTAATCTCTTCAGCTTTTTTTTTTCTGCCCAAGACAGATACCTCTCGATATTTATTATGTTTCAGCACTGCAGCGATCTGCCATTGTGGACTAACATTTGGCGAGACTTGTTATACATCAAACCCTTTCACTGTGGTCGACTCAAGATGTTTCTTGGGCTCGTGTCACTCCTGACAGCATCTGTCATTTGTTATCAAGCGGGATGATAGTTTGTAATTGGGTGCATGGATAGTTTTCTGGATCCTGAATAACTTCTCCAGGCAAGCACTCATTGACTCCCAAACTGTTCCCCAGCTGTCAAGCAGTGTAACACTGTTTTTTTTTTTGTTTTTTTTTTTTAAATCATATTGTGTTCCTGCACTTTTCTTACTTCAGGTTATTGACACTTTATTGTACTTCAGTAGGTTTCAGCTGCTGACAGAAAATAGCACAAAGCATGATGCACTGTTGTAAGGTAGATTTAGACTCCGGTAATTTCTGAAAAAGAATCATCACAGAC
>JAVQJZ010181957.1:0-14278 GCA_036025355.1 Leiopotherapon unicolor | reverse complement strand
TTTTATCCTTTTCACAATTAAGATCAATTTTCCATGAAGATAACCTGAGGAAAAGGAGCAAAGTAAGTGCATTTTGAAATAAAGTAAGACTGGAATGATGGCAGTTGTAATTTTTTTTTTCACCATTTATTTTTATTTTTTTTCTGCCAACCTGGCGAATAATCAAAGCCTCCAACAAAAGAAGGGGAGATGGGGGGAGGTGGGGATGGGGGGGGCAGAAAAATGAAATAAAAACTACATGAGCAGTCATACATTTCTAATGGGACTCTTTTAATCTTGCAAGGGAGACTTTCAATAGTGAATTAGTCTTTTTTGTATTCCTTTAATGCTTCCAAGAGAAATATATGCAAATCTCTGGCTAATGCTAACAGCAGTGACAAAGGAGCCAGCTCTGCCCTGCTACACAGTGTTACCCAGCCGGCAGTGCTGCAGTGGCCGGTATAATGCCTCCAGATTCCAACAAGGCCTGCTCGATCAAAGCCAGTACTGAACACATATGGATGTCCTCCGCCAGAAAGATTTCTATCTTTTACCAGCCAGCACCTTGGTCAAGGCTTCCTGTGAGTTTTTTTTTTTTTTTTCTCACCAGGCTATAATTTTAACCACTAGTGCTTTTAGCCAGAGCAGACATCTCCATCCTTCTTTTTTCACCCCTTTAAGAAATAAAAAAATTTAAAAAACACATCTCTGGAGGAAGAAGTCACAGTGCCTCAATTACAGGAAAATTGTCAAGAGAGTGAGAGGCAGCTTGCCTTAAGAAAAAGTGCATATCAAATGAATCTTAGAGAGGTAAAATAAATATTTAATAATGTGAGAATGACGTGATAATAGTTGTCAACATAACATGCTAACTCTAGGAATCTGCTTACTGGAAAAAAAAAAGTGATAAAGGTAAGGTAAAAATTGTCCATGTACATTACAATTAAAATATCATAATCAATATTCACATGTAACACTTGTTTTTATTTTGTAGCTTTGACTATTATAATTATTGATAAATTGATACATTCATTGCCACACGAGACTTGACGGCACACAATCTAAACACATTGATGTAGGCATTTGAAATCCATCTATTTTCATTTTGAGGGCCTGCCTGGCAAAGTCTAAACGTGGTTAACTAGTAGAGGCAGAGTTAATCCTTTTATCTAGATCCCTGCTGCAGGGGATCCCAAACACACTCTGATTAAAAAAGGAAACGTGGGCAATGAACAGTTTAAGAATCATGGGCCCTAAACAGATAAAGGCGGAACATCTTGTTGCTATGGCAGTGCATATGGAATGACTGGCGACAGTTCTCTCCCCGTCTAATATATTCACATTATTTATGAAATATTTTATAAGTAGCATAGCAAATGCTAAATATAAATCCCAAGGAGATGCTCTGTGCCTTTCCAGCTGGAGTTGTGGAATGCCAGTGCCCGTGTTACACAGCTTCTTCTTTGGAAAGGCTGAGTGTTTGTTCACAAGACACTCTGCTTTTGATTCCCCCATCCTCCTATTCTTCAATAAGTTTAAAAAAAAGAGAGAGAGAAAAGAAAGAAAAGAAAAGAAAAAAAGAAACCTCGATCTTTTTACATTGGCAGATAGAAACCATGGACAAAAGAGACAATTTGATCTGCTCATGTGGGAAATCAGATTCCCGTCTGAGATTTATCCAATGCACTCCAGGATACAAGTGAAAAGCAGCCAAAAAATAAAATAAAAAAAAAAACTGCAGGAAATTATGATATATAGAAAATATAGGTTGCATAGAAAGAAGATTTTTTTTAAGCCCATTGAATTGTTTTTTTTGTTACAGTACATAAAAAAAGAAATACTCAACAGATGCAGAGAATGGCTTTTTAAAGCACACCGCACGAGAGTCGGACAGATGTGAACTAGACATCCAGAGTATAGGACAAGTTGCCCCCCCCCCTCCTCTGTACGCTGTGACGGAGCAGGACAACTGCGCTGCTATTTCTCCTGTCAATACTCTCCCAGCATCCATTTTCACCTGGCTGACACCTTTTACTGGTCAAGGGATGAATAAATCACACTTAGTGTACTCCCCTGGTACTTTGACTAAAAAAAGGATATCAACATGAAGGAGGACTGCAGTGTTTTCCTGTCATCGCTGCCCCTGAGGTACGGTGAAAAATTACCGTTGATAAAATATCATTTTTCAAAGAGCCTTATTGCTCTTTTAATCTATCCGCCACAATGGATGGCTTCTGGGATGCGTTTCATTTCATCTGAACACAAACAATCTTTCAAAGGGCTTAATAACAGTTACACAAATGAGAGTCATTAATTACCTGCTAATGGAATAATAGATGTGCCATCTAGTGCAGCTCTACAACAGGAAAGGTGTGGGGCTTTAAAAAAAAAATTATCTAGGACTCCACTTGTCTTTGAGCTTCATTAGTGCTCCAACACAAGCACCATAATGCAAATACAGGCACAAAAATATGCTGATCATATTCTCTCTCATTCTGGTTATCTGTTTACATAATGATAAAAAGAGAAAAAAAATCAGGAGCAGGAATCATCTCAGCTGCACAGAAAAAGCAAGGTAAAGACATAATGCAAAATGTGCTGTATTACTGCGTAGATTCCTCAGAAATGTTTTTATGGTTATTTTTGTTTTTCCTACATATTAATGTATTCTGCAGAATTCTTGCCATAAGATATAATTGCAGTTTAAATGCATTCCCGGCATTAATCTAAATAAATTACTCAAGTCTATAAAAAATATTAAGTCTTCTCCTAATGATAGCAACTGTGTGCCACTTCGGCTTCTAGACGACAACAAACTCTGCGACTGGGGGAACAATTTCACTCGGATTATCAAATCAGATCTGACTGATGTGACACACTTGCAGTCAAAAATCGCATTAATCTTCTTGCGGAATCAAAAACTAACACACAGGTATTTTTCATCCTAACCTTACTGATAAAACTAACAAATAGAGATGGATTTAGGGGGAGAAAAGAGTAGTTAATGGATGATGAATTAGAGACGAGAGGAAACATCATAAATTCTGACAAGGCGCTGTTGTCTGCGGGATGATAAACAGCACTGTTGGATGGAATCTGCCTCTCTGTGTATCTCTCAGACGCTGGCTGCCACTTTATCTCTTCCATCCTGCTAGATTACACCTCCAGGGTTCAGGTGGGAATCAATCATTGCTATTATTACCTGAAGTCACCAGATGCATCTATCACCACTAAGGTTACCATAACCTCAATATTAACAGAGGAAAAGCCCCTCTAATAAACAGCAGAAAGGATGGGCTGGCTGGTGGGATTTCATCTTCCTTTCACTTTTAATAAGGCACTCAGAGGAATAAAGATTACAGGCCATATTTAGCATGCAGAACAAATCAGGCTCTTCCAGGCTCTTCCTCTCCTCCACTTCTCATTCTGGTTAGTCATTAAGACTGAGGAGGAGGAGGAGGAGAGAGAGAGGGGGGAGGGGAGGTTGGCGGGGTTCTAGTGTGGAGAGGCGTTCCTTGGTTCAGCAGTCGCTGCTGCTCTCTGTGTTCTCCTACCGCCCGGAGCTGCTGTCAATAAGACTCTTCTAAGGCCCAATATGTGTAAACTTAGCAGCAAGGCTCCGCACGTCTCCACAAGCCCGGTCAGACCACTGGCACTCTCGGGCCTCTGCAGTGCGCCACCAGACAGATCCAGTGGTGGAAGAGTGGTTAAAGTCCTGGGGACACAACCCTGTTAATGTTCATCCTTTTTTATAAGCCACCATTACACAATGGTGTCTCTGTAAAACAAGATGCAAAAAGAGAGTGAGCATCAGGGCAAAAATGGCTAAGCTTCTTTGAGGATTAATGGAATTTAGTCAAGTAGGAGTCTGCGAGTGCATTAGAGCAGCTGACATGGGGTCATGGCACTGCCGAGTGTTTTCACACGCCACCCCTGACATGAATCATTCATTGCCATTCAAATGAATATAATCAGCCGAATGAAATATCATTAACCACCGCTAAAGTCATTCCATAATAATATACCTCCAATTAAACTATGATCAGAGCATCAAGCCTGATAATAGATTCATACCAATTAAGTTAGAAACATATTCAAAGGACTTTTCACTTTGAAACCAGTCTTGTTATTCCCCTCGACATTCAACAACAGCACTCATTACGGTGGCTCCAAAACTAGAAATGGAGAGACCATGTAAATATTTAAAACCCTCACAAATATATAAATATTCATTCCAGAATGATTTGATGCGCTAAATAAATAATCCCTTGTTAAATAAATGACACCCTAAATAAAACTTTAAAAACAGGATCTGGGGAAATGAAGATGAGATGAATCAGAGGGGAGAAGTCTGGAAAGAGTAGACTACGAGGGGGAGGGGGTTGTCAGCTATCACTCCACCCTATCTGAATTCCTAATGGCAGCCATGCAAACGAGCCAGGCTAATTAAAGCCCAGCAACCAATTAGATGAGCTTTAGCTGAACCTTTTGGGGAGGTACGGAAACTAAGCCACGGACGGGGGGAGATCAGTTTGGGAGGCGGAGCTACGGAGTCAACCGAAAACACTTCTCAACTCTCACTCCGCAACATGCTAAAACACGGGTTTTTATTTCTCTCCAGCCTCTTAGATCAATATACTGTAGGCCTTTTGCTGTATGCCAAGTGCAGCAACATGCAGCAGGATGCGCAGGAAGGAGGATGGTGAGGGAAGGGAACATAAATAAACCAAATGTGAGAAACCTCAACTGCGTTTTCCACTCTGATTACTTTCAACGCTTTTGATGAAGAGCCAATTGTGAGTATCTGTGATGTGCTACGATATGAGCAACGGGAGGAATATCATTCATTACGCTCTAATGTCACACACATCCTCTGCAAAGTACAATATTACACAACTGTTATCGCTTAACTTTTCTTGTTCTCATCAGGTGTTCTGAAATTATTACCGTTCTATTGCTTCGCCCCTGAGCGTGACCTCCTCTGATAGATGTCTGGTCCTGCAGGCCTCCGTTCTCCCCCACACGGTGGAGGAGACATAATCTTGGGTGTCGCCTGGCCTATTCTGCTTCCCATTTGACTGCCTCTTCCAGCCTCCTGGCTCTCTGGAGGGCCGTGCCTTTATGCTGCCGGAGCCTGTCCTATCACACACTAGGCTGCAGGAACAGCGCTTTTGTGATGGCTGTGATTAGTCTTTTGTGTTCCCAGGTAGAATTAAGATGAAATTCTACAGGCAGTCATTGTGTTCCTATCTTCAGGACACTCAAAGAAATATGTTGGGTTTTGAAGGGGTGAAATGAAGCCCGCGGGGCCTTGGCAGACCTTGCTCTGTGGGGAAATACACAGTGGAAACACAATGGGAACAATCTTGTCCTTCAGTTTCCTTTTGTGCTCTGCTGAACCTTAGTCAGTGCTGCCCATTTACTGTAGCCTCTTTTTAACAGAGCAGTATTGTCTCACTCCAGTCTGCCTTTCCCTTTTTGCTAGCTTCTGAGAAAAACCCAAAGGCTGATGAGATGACAGCAGCGACTTTGCCAGAGTCTGGGAGACCCTCAGGGTTTATTACCCACATTCCTCCAAGTGTTGGGTATGCAAATAAAGTTTGGGATGGCGGCTTTCAGATGTGATAATTATGGATTTATTTGTAAGCTGTCACTTCCCTTAATGCTCAGGGACATCAAAATAAGTTCAAATGCAACCATCAGAGAGGATCACACTTGCTAGTGTACCAGAGATTCAAACAACATGTGATTCTCATGACACCAAAGGTCTGTCAATAACCACTCATTTAGACAGCAGTGTGCTTTGGAGACTTTCACCACATGCAGTCCCGCTCAAAATGTCTGGTAGAAAATATTTACATTTTCTCATTCGGTTAGATATTCCAACATCAAGGCGCTTTTATCTGCGGGTAATGCACAAACAAAGACAGAGAGCAAATTTTTATTGCCACCTCATCTCCTGAAACAGACTGGAGCTGTGTACAACTGTTTCAATCAAACCTCTGATTAAAAACAGGCGATGCTTCTTTTTTTTTTTTGTTATTCACACACTGCAGCTCGAGCCAGTTGGATTAATGTTGCAACAGTCCTCAATAAATACCCGTGCCCTTTAACTTTCGCAGATTACATCAGCAACTTTCTTGACAGGAGGACATAAATGAACAAACACGAAAAAGGATCAAAACACCAGAAGAAGGACCGCAACTATTTGAGTCCTTCCAGATGTTTGACAAAGACAACAAAG
Organism: Leiopotherapon unicolor; assembly: GCA_036025355.1. Lineage (NCBI taxonomy): Eukaryota > Metazoa > Chordata > Actinopteri > Centrarchiformes > Terapontidae > Leiopotherapon > Leiopotherapon unicolor. The sequence continues at coordinate 8,055 of JAVQJZ010181957.1, read as the reverse complement.
TGCCTGACAATGAATTGCACATCTATTGTCTTGCGTCAAGTGGCGCCTAATGGGGCGAGAGTAGGTGAGGGTTTCCAGCTGCTGTTTCAGCAGGAGCGGAGAGGCAGGGCAGAGCGCTGAGCGCCGTGCCTACCTGAGAAACAGCCTTGCTGCCAGGGCTGCCTCACATCACAGACTCTCTGATGGAAGAAAATGGCTGGCCCTGAGAGTGCTATCTCCCTTCCAGCTCAATTCTCAAACATTGGTCTGTCGGCCTCCAGGAGAGTTCTCTGTCACTGTATAAGTGCACATTAAGGCCTGATAAAAACTATGGAATCCAGCCATCCGTCTTGATTTGCCGGCCTTAGTGAGTGGGGAGTATGAACCCTGAATACCTGCCACTCAGCGGAAGAATACTGCAACTGTAGATGCTTGACTTTAGACAAGGGCTTACACCTACCTATGTGACCTGCATGGATGCTACTATCCACAAATGAACTCATGGGATTTATGATTATTCTCTTTTTAATGATGATTTCCTCTACATATACATAAAAACCCAATTTGGGAAGATGTGCACAGATGGAACTGAGGGTAAACATGAACTCATCTAATCTTTTTCATTTGCAGAAGAGTATCCAATTTCTCAGGCCTACAGAAATTAATAAATGTATTCATTTTAGTTTAAATGAATACATGTACATTTACCGGTCAGCATTCAAGTAATATGAGAATGTAAATTGTAAAAAAAAATCACAAGTTACAGACACCACTGTTTTACTCTGCCACTCAGGGTATGCTGATGGTGTCGCAGGACAGTTTCCCACTTACCTTGTTTGTCTTCATCTTAAGGTGACAGGGAATGCATTTCAGGTTTAAAATAAATTGTATTAAAACCGGTCAGCTACAGCTAAAACAAGACAAATACATCAACCATCACGGTGCATTCATGCAAAAAGCTGCCCTGTGGTCGCACAGTGTGTAATTGATGTATTTCAAACAGCAGCAGATAGTTAACAGTCTCATGTGTGCTTTGGTGATAGCACTTACCTTTAAAGTGTGGAGATGATCAGGCGAGGAGGAACACGGCACCGAAAAGAGAGACAGACAATTTTATATCAGACATATCTATATCTTTTCTGCACACACTAATAGTTGTGACAGTTTATATGAAAACAGATTGCTTTCTATACATATGTTTAATAAATCAAAATTGTCTGTATGGGGGAAAAATAATGTGAATGGCATTAAAATTGCACTCTCATAACACAGTTAACGCATTAGAATAAATCACACAAAAGGCTCGTGGAAGAGAAGCGGTTGTCTTGTAGACAAAGACCTTAAAACACGTCTGTATTAGCCCTCTGCTGGTTACAATCAGGAATTCAGATGATGAACGATGCACAAAATTCATCCTCTTATTACGGCGCAGTCTGCTCACTGAAAACTAAATTAAATGTAATGATAAGAATCAGCGCAATGACAAACTGAGGTTAAATACTGTACCCTACTGGCAAATATGTGCGTTATACTGATAAATAGAGCTAGTTCCCAGTCTGTCTCTCTGTCGGTCTGTTGGTCTCTCTGTTCCTGCAGTCTCTCTTTCTCTCACACACACACGCGGATACACAAACACACAAAGACAAACACAGATAGACAGAACTCACACACATGCACACACACTGAGACTGTGGCTCTCCAGGGGCTGTTTCACAGTGGTGCTGGGCTGCCTCAGAGCACATTCTATCACCAGCGCAAGATAGCATCTGATGACTTGTGCGATGTAATTGAAGTGTAGATTACTATCTCTCATGTGCTTGCCAGATCAAAATAATAAAAATGCAGGGAGGGAGAGATAGCGGGTGGAACGTGAGCGGGCTACTCCACTGTGGCAGAGCCGTACATGCCTTCGCACTGCTGGAGACGGCAAGAAAACCTCACCATACTTCTCAGGAGGACGTTATGCCACTTAGAAAATTGAATCCCCCTCACCTCCCTCCTAAACTGCACTGTGGATGAGTGTATGACAGGCCAGGACATGTTCCCCTCATACAGAGTGAGGCGGAAGCCTGGGTGTTGAGAGATGGAGAAGTGTTGGAGGACATGGGCGTCACTGAGAGGTGACTGACAGCTGTGACAGGGCTGGGATGTCAGAAGTGGGTTTTACAGGAGTCACACCTGGGAGAACAGTTCAAGGACACCAAAAAAAACTTCCAGACATATGATGACTGATCCTGTGGATGGTCATCTTTGTAAGTTTGGGGACATGCAGACAAAAAAAAAAAAAACAAAACCCCAAGACAAACTAACAAAAAAAAAAAACATAACAGAAATGTTAAAAGGATGAGTAATAATGAAAGATAAATAGCAGCTAGAATGGTAACCTAGTGTGCGACCGAGGAAAGATCTTTAAATCTAACTCAGCTGAAATAAAGAGGGGATCAATGAGAGGAAATCTGAGGGGAGAAACGGAGAAGGTGGAAGGAGATGAGAGACCGAGAGAGGGAGAGAAAAAAAAAAGAGTGCGAGAGGAGGCAAGAGAAAGCGAGAGAGCGGCAGAAAGCGAGAGGAGCGAGCGCACACAAAATGAGAAAATGATCAGGTTCACATGAAGCGAGGCCACCAAATTTGTCGTTGTGTAGAAGAACCCCTCATTACCGCACCTCATGGGCACTCGGCGTGGCCTTTGAAGTGCTTTGAGGTACATCATCCCATGAAACGAGCATAGTTAATCCACTTGTTAATCAAGTGTGCTCATGAGCTTATGTCTGAAGTGGCTCTTTCTCCTCGCAAGACTCGGGAGCGTAAAAAGGAAATTTGTGGCGGGGCGAAAAGACGAAGTATCGAAAAATTTCAGGCAAAAATTCGAGCACAGCTGTGTCAAAACACGCACATTATCCCACATCTGTTGCACAGTTCTTCCCTGCAACGAGGTCTGCCTTCTCAGTGGTGTTACACTTCTTAAAATCAATCAGAATCTCCCATTTCTAACAGCTATGCTTAATATAAACTTGCATCCATCTGAATGTGAGTGTTTGTGCTGTCTGTTCAAGACAGGCATCCCTCACCTATTAAAACAAACAAGTATTTTCACTCTTTCGGTTCTTGTCCGCAAACTGAAATGTTAAGAGGCGATTGGGAAGGGTGGAGGCTCGCTTCTCATGCTTGTCTTCCTCTTTCACTCCCCATCCATTCCTGATGAATGGGTTGTCTCCCTTTCTCTCCACAGCAAACAGGAAACAGACAGAAGCGAGAGAGGGATGGCTGCCTCTCCCTCACTCTCTCCCTCACTCTCCCTCTCTCTCTCTGTCTTTTTCTCTCTCTCTCTCTCTCGCACCCCCCCAAAGCCTGTGGGCCGCTCAGAGGCACAGCCACGGAGGCCTGGCGCTGCCTCCCCCTGCTGCGCCAACAAGTCTCCTTTTCACTTCAATTAATGAGCCATAAATAACCCAATGAAGGTGTCAACAAAGAGCACCATTTATCATGGCTTTCACCAACTCCACTTCATGTGACGAGGAAAGCTCATTCCCAGCCTACAGCGCGCCCAAACAAAGACAATGCAAAAAGAGAGAGATTTATTCCTGGACGAACACTCCAACCTAGAATTCATCTTGCGCAGGGACTCTCACAGGTGCAGTGATTTGACAAATATACCGGGAACAGTGGGCCCGTGCCTTTGTTAGATTTCCACAGTCAGACTAGCAATAAATTTGGTTAAGAGTGGGGGGACAACACTCTCGCTGAGCTCCCAAGAGGCTGCCAGGGAGCCCATGTTAAAGACACTTCTTTCTGTCTCAGTCTACTTCGGGCTGTGGATCACAAAAGGCAGCCCGGGTCTCCCAGAAAAAAAGAAAAGAAAAAAAAAAGTGAATACAAATGAATGAGAAAATCTGTTGAAAATACCGGCCTGGTCTGAGCAGCAGGAAGAATTGCTTTATCAGGGTGTCCCATAAATGTCACTTTGAGTCAACAATGAGGGAAAAAAAATATACAGCACTGAATCATAGACCCTCCTCTGAACTGCATGGCTCCCGAATCATGCAGCAAGCAGAGGTACAGTGCTATGGTGAAGTGCTTCGGAGAAAAGACGAAAACTCCCTGAATAATATATGACAGCTTGGGTTTTGAATCCGACATTAAAAGTGATGACGTGAGTACAAACTCGGCTCTGCTTCATCGCGGATCCACAAATCAAAACCTAAGGCATAAAAGCAAACGGTAAATAGTCCATCTTCAGAGAGTGAGCATTTATAGAGTAAAAAAAGATAATAATAATAACAACAAGCAGGAGCTTTTGAATACATCTGAACGCAGGCATTTTCCGCCTGGCAGCTAAGCCGGAACTAGTGTCTATAGGATCCTGCTAAACCAATTAATGGTTCCTGTTAACCCACTCATCTTTGGGGATGTGGGGGGGGTGGGGGGATTGTCTTTCTAAATAATACAGGAAGATGTCCCCTATCCACCAAGCAGCCCACACACGCATTTTGACAAAGAGTAGCGGATTGTCACTTGAATCTGGGGCTCCTCTCACGCCACAAACGCACACTTCTTCTGCACAATGCAGAGCAGTGGAAGTCTTTGTCTGGGCGTGGAGAGGATCCCCGAACAAAACGCCTCCACGCACCAGGCACTTTGATGGTGCCTGATACGCAGCTTCATAAAATAAACTAAGCAAGTGCAGCACATGACGATGTTGAGACTGCTCAGACAAGGGAGAAGAGGTAAGGGAACAAAGTCAAATCCATTACAGCAAAAGGGATATTAAGTGCCGTTATCGCAGAAAAACATAGCATTTGTACAATTTTTCCGCGCCACCCCCAGTGATATAAATGTCCAGCAACCATAATCAGTCTGGGTTACAGACACGGCCAGAAAGCCGCGATAAATGACATTTCCCAAAATCACGCTGACATTTTCTCTTATCAAGCAGCAGGCACTGGCATGGTGAGAGCAGGCTTGTCAGTCAGAGGCAGACAGGCCTCACACCTTATCACAAGGGCACTCAGCCTCTCTGGAGCTAATGCTGAGGCTGGGGATGGAGTTTAGAGATGGGGCTAAGGGGCAAAGACCGATACTGAAAACGGAATCTGGAGACACCCCCCTCCCAAAAAAAAAAAAAAAAAGACAGTAAAGTTACACCAGGTCTTGGATGTTTGGGTGAAATTGTACCACGCGACTAGACTTAAGATGGAGCCGATGTGGGAAAACACTGCTACATACTTCTGCTTTGGTTGGAGATGACTTTAAAGCAGCGGATGCAGATAAGGCTGATGCTACAGCACGACTCTTTCCATCCTCTGCCGCCCCCCTCCCTCCTCTCGCCACTGCTGCTCTTCCAGTCAGCCTCCCTCGGAAGCAGACACAGAGCGGAAAATTAAATATTTAAGGTTGATAATGACGCTCTTCATTAACATGTGATTCTGAATAAAAAGTGGAATACATAAATAAAGAAATAATAGAATGCCTATAAGCGGACATGTTGAATGAATTTCGGTGGCGATAAAAGGGAGCAGGCGAGCGGGATTTCTTGGTTGGGGAGAAAATGATTGAGGCAAAGGGGAAGAGATCTGAAAGAAATGGCAGTCTGGGGGAAAAAATGAACATATAGTGTGCATTACTGATTGTCATGGTTTTTTTTCTGTTAAGTCCATATGGATGATTCTTCCGCTGTATTTATTTTTTTAGTGTGGCCCAGCTTGTCGTGGCCTTGCTGTTTTCTAATTTTCCCCTCATTATCATTTAGTTGTTCTATTCTTTCATTTTCCGAGTACAGATGGCACATTTCTCGCTGTCAAAACTAAGACTGGACTTCAAGCTCCGTTAAAGCAGCTGGCTCAGCTTCAAAACGTTAACAACTGTCGTGGCGACACCTCTCTCCTGACAACGCGCAGCCACCTAACGCGATGCAACGTGGGAGAAAACTCCTGAGATTTTCTCCCGGCTATTTCGCCCGGGTGCTAAGATTGCAGTCAGCAGTCCGATCGGCCCGTGTTCGTGAGGTAACAGATTCAAAGGGGCAAGTTATGTTTCACCGTGTGAGGAGGGATTCGGTTGGGAGATGGCTGTCTGAGGCGGCATTGTGGCAGTGAGACAATAAAAGTGGGGGAGAAAGCCTCTATCCCTGGCAGCACATGTTTGAGTCAGAGCAGTAGATCCTGCTAAGCCTCAGTGACTCACAGCACAGCTCGCAGTGCAAATCATCAGCTGTGTTCTTCGCTGGTGTGTAGGAGCTTTTCAAAGTCAAAAGCATTACCTCAGGAACGCAGGGTTAAAATCTGCATGAAATGAAAGACTAAGCAAAGAAGCGCCAGTGTTTATGAGAGGAGCGCGTAGAAAACATATGATGTTATGAGGAGAGTCTCTGGTATACAGCACAGATGAGTGCCATTTGGAGATTGTTTGTATTTTTCCCCCCCTGTAACTGAACAGCACTGGGATCTCAGCTTGTAGTTAACTGTATGCAGGGAGGTGATGGATGGGTTAACAGGGTATAAATTATATAACAGCGGGGTAAACGCAATACACTCATTAGATTCCAATACTTTTATTTTCCCCAGGAGTAGCTACAGTAATTGATGTCTCGCTCTTCTGTCTGTTTGTTTTACCCTGACAGAATCAGTGAGATAATTCACACTCAGCTGCCACACTGGCACTTAATACAAAGTAGCAGTGTTTCCCTGACTGCATGGAATAAAAAGCGACTATGGAGAAAAGTAATTTGGGATATAATGATGAAGCACACAGTCATGGCAAATAGAGGTCAAACTGTGGATTTTTTTTTCTAATTCAGCAACAATGACCACATGGGCCTTTCAGCTACATCAGTGCATATGGTGAAAAATGTAAGAACAACTGGTAAATAACTTGTATGGGGTGAAGAAATGAAACCTTTCATAAAGTCACTGAGAGACACAAAAAAAGACAAAAAACAAACACAACTGGATGAAACTATCTGCTGACTTCCTGTCTGAAATCCTCCACTGAGCAGGTCACACAGGAGTCATTCACAGCATCCACATGTAATGAATCCAAATTCCAGAGGATTGAATTTCCGTAATGACCTACTGTACTGTAGCTAAAGACCCAGTTAGGGTAGGGCACACACACACAGGAACATAATTATTTGTTTACTCCTGCCTGTCTCTGGAGTCTGAGTTATTGTGGTGTTTATGCTCCCTTTGTGCAACAGTGACTTCGCTGCTGTTGTTATCTCTTGCAGAAAAGACACACAAGACGAAATTATTTATAACACTGTGCGAGTGCATCCGCGGCCAGCTCCAGCATTCCAGCAGTGATCAGAGGGGAGATTTCATTCGTCACTGTCCTCTCCAAAATCTGAAAACATGGCTCCTAAGAACAGAAATGTCTAATTTTCTTATCTCTTTTTTTTTTTTACTGGTCTAACATCACAGTAATGGTCAATTATGTATTTCAGTGAGAGGGGTTTTAAATAAAAAGAAAAAACAGTCTTAGTTTTAATGTAGGCCTACAGTATGAGAAACTTGTTGTCTTATGTCAGTGAGCTCTCAATCTCTCCCTTTGTATTTCCATTGGTGGTCTTTAATTCACCCTCCAGGGTGAGGTCATCATCTCAGACAGACCAAACATGACAGACACAGCAAAACAGAGGAGTTCTTCATATTGTTCAGAGCATATCGGCTGCCATTTCGCTTTAAAGTCTTCATGAAAGTTCACTGTAACAGTCTATTATGGAGATGGGGCTACTCCAGACCCTGAGCTTGAGACATTGGTCTTATTTATTTCCCTCTGACATTCTTCCTTCATTATGTAGTGTGTTGTGCCTCCAGCCAGTCGGCCGGCTCTCTGTCTGCTCTCTTACGTCTCTAAATGGGACAGCATTATTGAGAAGATTAGAAAAAAATGTTTTTGAAACCATACTGAATAGTCGGGGCAAAACGTAAACAAGGCTGATCAGAAATGATCACGTCAAAGAGATTAAATTATAGCCGGAGTATCACTTGCAGAAAAGTAGGCATTTTCTATTAAGTGCGCACAAAACTCATGATGCTCCACATGAAGTTTAATAAAAAAAAAAAAAAAAAAGAAAGAAAA
>JAVQJZ010181873.1:0-11574 GCA_036025355.1 Leiopotherapon unicolor | reverse complement strand
TCTTTGAATCTTTTATTGATCAGATAGTTCCTGATTTAAATGAAAACATACAAATATTTTACTGCTGCTTTTCTCCAGATGTTTTTCTGGATGATGATGATCAGTACTTTTTTGTTTTTACTGATAATCATTTCTCTCTTAGATAAAAGTGAATAAACTGGCGAAACAAGGTGATGATGTTGATAGAAAATAAATCAGTCTCTGGATTAAAGTCTCCTGTGAGAGTTTGAGTTGTGTGATCCTCTACAGACGCCACATTATAGAAATAATGAAATGATGATTCAGAAAGTTCACTCGCACAGCAGGAAGTGATTTAAATCAGCACTCTGGCCCTCAGGTGTGTCTCACCTGATGGTGGCGCCACAGCAAAAGAAGCAGCTCCATGTGAAATGTTGAGGTTTCGGCGTCACTGTGACTTCGACTGTGACCGAACGAACTTTTGTTCCCGAGCTGTTTAGAAAGCTGGCAGCTGTGTAAATGAACAGGTGAGGTCAGAGTTCAGGTGAACGTCGGGGCTCCGCTCCTGATCTGATCTCACACCCGATTAACTGACCAGGTCACATAAAACTACTCAGCAACGTCAAAGGAGTGAAAATAAAACGTTTAAAGAGGAAAACAGAGATAAAGAGCCGTGCAGACGTTCCTCTGAATCTCCACTGATTCTGTGTGACTCAGCACAGAAAGAGCAAATATTGACTGAGGTGAAAGTCTCTGACCAGAGTTTACACTGAACCTGGAGTCTGATCTTTTATCTCAGTGGAACAAGTGAAAATACTGTTTTACACTGAAAATCAAGATTCAAAATCTCACTGAAGCACAAACGAGCATCTAAATAAACTTAAAGTGCCAAAAGTGCTTTTTAATACAGGTTACGTTAGTGGTGCTGCGGTTTATTCAATCAATATTATTTCCATGTGTTATTGTGCAGATATTCAGTTCAGAATAATATTCATTATATTACTGCTGCATAAATGTGTTCATCACTGGAGCTCATTTTAAATACTTTATATGTCGCTGTGTATTTTAACCTGAGATAATCCATCATTATTTATTTGTTGATACTGTTATTTGTGTATATAAATGTAGGAAGAACTTCAGTATTTCCCTGTAGGATTCAGCGGTGGAGTAGAAGCACAGAGAAAATAAAAATAGAAATACTTTAATGAAGTAAAAGTACAACAGAGGTCCTGCAGTTTTTGACTACATGTGCTGCACGCTCCGGACAGCAGGGGGCGCTAATAGGTGGTGACGTCAGTGCGCTGAAGCGCAGAAGAAGAAGAAGAAGAAGAAGAAGTGTTGCTAACATGGAGCAGCTGCCGACAGACCCGCTGCTGCATGTGCTGTCCTTCCTGAGCTTCAGAGACCTGATCCAGTAAGAACCTGACCCCCCTGCGAAGCCTGCTGACCCCCCCAGCAGGGCCGGACAGGAAACAGCGACTGTTTACCGACAAACTGAAGTAAACGAGCTACAAGCTAACAGGGGAGCTAACAGGAGGCTAACAGGCTAACTGTTTGTTTACGTTTGTTAGCTTGTTATTGTCGCTGTGCTGTGACAGATAATGAAGCTCCTGAAGGGACTTTTGATGCCTCTTTTATTTACCTTTACTGCAGTAAAATTACAGTCCAGTACTTTTTACTGCACTGCATTTACAGTCTAATACTTTTTACTGCAGTTCGTGTAGAGACGAGTACTTTTAACTACAGTGCAGCCAGAAGCGAGTACTTTTACTGCATTACAGTCAGATCTTTCTGCAGTACATCTAAAATCCATAACTTTTACCTCGGCATGTTCAAGATACAGTACTTTCCACTGCAGTACATTTAAGGTTGACTTTTCAGCGTTTAGATTTGAGTTTTTTTGCTGCATCATATTTGAAATCCAGTCCATTTTACTGCAGTATATTTAAGATCAAATACCTTTAGCTGCAGTGCATGTGACAGTGTCATATTTTAAATGATTTATTGTCAGTTGCTGGACAAATTCAGAGTAGAAATATTAGCAGCAGAAAAGGTACCTCAAAGTTATATTTTGTGGGTCAGTGTACTTCGTTACTTTTCACCACTGATTTTGTTCATGATCAATAATTTTGACTATAAAATCGGATTAATATCTCATAGTCCAAAATCTTCCAGATGATGTTTGTTGTTTTCATGACTGTGGTTCTGAATCCAGGTATACCTGTGTGTATGTGTGTGTGTGTGTGTGTGTGTGTGTGTGTGTGTGTGTGTGTGTGTAGTTGCAGTTATGTCAGCAGGCGGCTGAACGAGTTGTCCAAACACAACCCGCTGTGGAAAACTCACTGCTCCAAACACTGGCTGCTGACAGAGTGAGTCTCCGAGGATCCTGTTAGCTTAGCTTAGCATAATGACTGGAAGCAGGGGGAAACTGCTAGCCTGTCCAAAGTGAAGAAATCTGCTCACAAACACTCGTCAGGCTTATCTGGTTTATTCTGGAAACAAACTGAGATGTTTTAGGTTGACTCCAAAACTCCAAAATACACTCTCACTTTCAGGTTTATGTATCGATCAACTTGTTTACATTTTTGAGTCAACTAACAGACGTGTCGTGTTGTTTGTTCAGTGCGGAGCGGCTGAAGAGCGGCGTGTCCTGGTACTGCCTGTTCAAACAGTACTACGTAGACCTGGGCCGGTACATCCAGTACTACCCGACGCTGAAGAGAGCCTGGGAGCAGCTCAAGAGCTTCCTGCAGCAGAGGTGTCCTCGCATGATCGCATCGCTCAAAGGTGACCGATCAGTGGAGGAAACAATCAGCTGGTTGATCCAAAATGATCTTCAGTTGAAAATGATCCAGCTCAACAGTAAAATCTGCTTTTACATTAATGAGGAGGAAGAATCATCTGATGAGAGAACAGACAGCAGAACAACAGACACAGAGGAAACTTTACGGAGACAGACTTTACTTTGTGCACTTTAACCACACTTTACTTTTATATCTATACTGAGGTTTAAAGGAGCATTTTCTCAGTGTGGTAATTGTACATCTGAGTAGAAACATTTCCTCAAAGATCTGATTCTGATAACTAAATAAAGGTCTCGCTGACCTGCTGTATACTTAGATGTACACACTATATGTCTTATATTTACATGAAGAATTTAACCACTGTTGCATTAATGCACCTTTTATTTATCGTGACCATCAGAATCAGAATCAGAAAGAAGTGGAGCAGCACAGATAATTAAAGGCCTCTCAGAGCTTCAAAAGTCACCAAAAGTTTATAATGATTAATTAAAGAATATAAAAAAAAGTTTATAATGATGATGCTGAAAGATGATGAAAATGTTTGTTCTCTCCTGAGCCAGCAGGGGGAGCTTTACCTTCTCTCTCCTCTGCCTGCACGGACTGTCATCACATTTGTGTTGTTTTTCTGCCATCAGCGCTTAAAAGGTTCAAACTTCACTTCTTCACAGGGTCAGGTATTCAATTTTTAATATGCAGAAGACGAAGATCAGCTTGAACAGGTTTTTTTTTAAACTTAGATGTAGATGTTAATCTTTCCTCGCCTCTCCACCTTTTTGTGAAAATAATTATGACAGTGCTCAGAGGTGCGTTTGTTTTCCTCCTCAGAGGGCGCCACAGAGGTGGAGCTTAACGACATCGAGGCTCAGATCGGCTGCAAGCTCCCAGACGACTACCGCTGCTCGTACCGGATCCACAACGGACAGAAGCTGGTGATCCCGGGGTCGGTATCAGCCCTCATGGAGGCCTCTGTCTGTCTGACCACCTGTCTGACCACCTGTCTGTCTGTCTGTCTGTCTGCCTGCAGGCTGATGGGCAGCATGTCTCTGTCTAACCACTACCGGTCGGAGGTCCTGCTGGACGTGGAGACGGCGGCCGGAGGTTTCCAGCAGAGGAAGGGGATGAGACGCTGCCTCCCGCTCACCTTCTGCTTCCACACCGGACTCAGCCAGTACATGGCGCTGGAGCCGGCCGAGGGACGCAGGATGTTCGAGAGCTTCTACCCCTGCCCCGTCAGTAACCTTCCTGTCCTTCCGCTTTTCAAAATAAATGTTTTACATCGGGGCCTCACAGAGAGCAGAACATGAAAAGTCCTCAGACCATCTTTAGGTTTTCTTTGGGGAACTTTGTCTTGAAAAGTCTTAAAAACATTGGATGTAGTTTCCTCGTCAAAGGCTGTAGAAGTTCTTAAAGTTTTGAATTAGTTATGCTCAGCTGTGCTGTCCAGTTTTTGAAAATGAGTTCTTAGAGGAATAAAGTGGAGAAATGAAACATGCTTGAAGGTTTTAACCGACCTCGTCCTGTCTCGTTCGTGTTTTTCAGGATCAGACGGCTCAGGATCCTTCCGCCATCGACATGTTCATCACAGGTCTGTGAGAGAAACTTTCAACACTTTTCAGATTCACAAATCAGTCAGTCTCACAGTAACAGTGACAGTCGTCTGATCACATCATGGCCTCCATCAGACCTGTTAAATCACAAACTGTCTGTGTACAGGTTCCTGTTTCTTAGAGTGGTTCACCGCCTACGTGAACAACGTGGTCACCGGAGAGTATCCGATCATCAGAGACCAGATCTTCAGGTAAGACTCTTCTGACTGAACAGCGTCCCGACGTGTCCCCGTGTTCGCTCACATCGAGGTGTCCTGTGTTTGTGTCTGCAGGTACGTACACGACAAGGGCTGCGTGGCCACCACCGGTGACATCACCGTCTCCGTTTCTACCTCCTTCCTGCCAGAGCTGTCGTCCGTCCACCCGCCGCACTTCTTCTTCACATACCGCATCAGGTACCCGTCTGTCTCTCTGCCTGCCTATCTGTCTGTCTCTCTGCCTGTCTGTAACGAGTGTGTGTTTTCAGGATAGAGATGTCGAGCAGTGCGTCTCCTGAGGCCGCCTGTCAGCTCGACAGCCGTTACTGGAAGATCACGACGTCCGACGGCAACGTGGAGGAAGTTCAGGGACCCGGCGTCGTCGGTACGTTGCTCACATCACATGACCACTGCAGCTCCACTGGGATGTTTTTTTTAACCTGCTGTGTGTGTGTGTGTGTGTGTGTGTGTGTGTGTGTTTGTGTGTGTGTTTGCCTGCAGGAGAGTTTCCGGTCATGACGCCCGGAAAAGTCCACGAGTACGCCAGCTGCACCACCTTCTCCACGCCGTCAGAGTACATGGAGGGTCACTACACCTTCCACAGACTGGGTGACCGAGATGTTTACTTCCTGTTTTACTTTACTGAGTGATTGATTTTATTGATTGGTTTTTAACACAAGCTTAGACTGACTGTGGAGCTGACATTTAATTTATTTTATTGTGAAGCAGCAGCAGTATTTTATTGTGAAAGTTTCCAGTGCTTGATGTCGTCCTCTGCTGTGTCTCGTAGCCAACAAAGAGGAAGTGTTCCACGTGGCCATCCCTCGTTTCCACATGGTTTGCCCCCCCTTCAGAGAGCCGGTGGTTCGAACAGTAAAGTCGACAGTTTTACTTTGACTGAATATTTCGCGGCAGGTTTGTTTCTGACTGACGGTAACAGGGCTTGTTCATCAGAGTGATTGACGGCTGATGTCTCGTCTCCTCAGCAGAAGGCGTCGACCAGTTACCCGCCTCGCTTTGACGACCACGACGACGACTTCTGCGACGGAGACGGCGACGACTTTGGCGACCTGAGAGGAATCAACATGGCCGCCTTGGAGGGAGCGTGGTGCCCCCGACACATCTGACCTCTGACCCCTCCCCGCTGCAGCGTCGTCGAGGAAACAGACGGACCGTCGGTCATTCGGGTCGCGGTCGACAACACTAAAGCCTCCTCGACGACCTGAATGATCGACTGGGACAGAAGCGCACCGACTTCCAGCTAACAATCAGATGAATGAAAGAAAAAAGTGATCGAGGTGCAGTTTTCTATAAGAGTTTTCTTTTTCTTATTTAAAGTCGTTACAATACTTCAGATAAGTTTGAACAACGAGGACGCGACAGTGAGGTCGCTGTCGTCTCCTCGGCTCACAGGACTGTCGCCGTCCGATCCAGGAAAGACTTCCTGTTTAGACGTAGAGTCGACAGTATTTTATTTTTCTGGTAGAGTTTCAGATTGTGAGAGCTCGGGTTCTTCCGTTTTACACGTTCTCGACTCTTTAAATGATCTTTAAGCTATGTCCACTGTGGGAACCGGGGAATTTTTCTGTTTCAGTCTGAACGTTGTTCAGACTTTAGACAAGCAAAGATTGTGTTGGCCGCTGCTCAAAATATCACTTTACCTCCTCTGCATGTTCCCGGAGTAAAAGCTGATTTGGTTGATGTTACAAATGCTGGAGGGGCAGCTGATCAGCGGAAAGCAAACGTGAAGCTCCTGCAGCTGAAAAGGTTTTCTTCACGTCTCCCTGAGTTTTCACAAATCATGTCTTCATGCAGAGCTTTGATCTAAACGGGGCTTTTGTGTTTCCTGCTCTGCTTCGTGCTCGGTGCTTCGCGTTGTTTTCCTTAAATTTGTGTTCATCACATAACGCAGGTTTCTCCTTTGGACGAGGGCGTCGTCACCCTCTGGTGTGATTGGTGGGTTTGTTTTGTATGTTTTGGCTAAATAAATAACCAACATCCATCGGTACGGAGTCGCTGTTTACTGTCACACCATCAGTTTAAAATCTCACATTATCACAAAATAGTACTTTTGTTATATTTCTTCATTTTTGCAGCATGACTATTGTAGTTCTTCAGTATTTTAGTTATTTTGGAGCACAACTGTTTTTATTTTCTTTTTAACACCTGACAACAGGAAACCAGCGTCACACTTTTAAACAAGTTAATAGTTCACGTTTGAATATTTGGTGTATTTAATGAAGTGCTCTGACACTTTTGCAGGTCCTTCAGTGATATTTCTTTATAAATCTCTTTTCTGGCTGAGCCTGTTTTCAGCCCAGTGAGCTCGAAGGACTCTGAGATTCTTCTCTGCAGCATAAAATGATTCAGACTGAATAATCTGCAGATTGTGGAGGATCAAACAAACTGACTGATTTCAAACAGACACATAAAAGAAAAACCTTTATTCGCCGTACCAACTGTTACTGGATTCAGTTTTTATCACAAACAACATGTAAACGAAGCAGAGTCCTTCCTCCTCCTCAGTCATCCTCCTCCTCCTCCTCTTCTTCCTCCTCCTCCGCCACCTTCGCTGTTTTCTTTCTCTTCCTCCCTCCTCTCCTCTCTTTCTTCTCCTCTCTCTCCTCCTCTTCCTCTTCGTTCTCCTCCTCCCCTCCTCCTCCTCCTCCTCCTCCTCCTCCTCCTGCCACCACCCCGCCTCCTTCCTCCCCCTCCTCGCGGGCGTTGCAGCGGCTGCAGTGCCTCCTGAAGCCTCCCAGGAAGTGTGACCTGAAGCAGCAGAAGGGGCACGCGTAGCGTCCGGGCCGATGAGCCGCTCTGACGTGCTGCTGCAGCCTGCTGGGCAGGAAGAAGGAGCGTTTGCAGTCTTTGCAGCTGTACGGACGCTCCACGTCGTGACTGCGCACCACGTGACTGATGGCGAAACCTGCGAGAACGCACACACGGAGAGATTAACTCAGGTGGGACTGTTATTTAAGACGACTGAATAATCAGCTAAAAGTAACTAAATACAGTCAAATACTCTCATTTTTTAAAAGCAGGACTGAAAATGCTTCATTTTGTAGTAGTTTGTTTTTGGCGCCCCCTTGTGGTCAAAGGCGGTATTTCACCTGACAGTCACATTTTTAAACCCATCAGCAGCGTTAAGTCTGATGTGAAGAGCTGAAACTGACAGAAACAGACAGCCTGCTGTCAGCTGGTCTGTCTGCTTCATGCAGAGACATCACGATTAAACTGATTCAGAGAAATGTTTAAAAGAGACGGCTGATCGTTATAAAAGTTCATTCCTTCTTCATTAAGATTAAAATCACTTTGTTTAGCTGACTCTGTGTTACAGTGGAGACCTGAAGTTTGGTCTGAGGGAGAGGATTTATTGATTATTGATCAGAAACAGGAGGTGTGGGTACCTTTGAGTTTGGTCTTCCAGCCGCAGATCAGGCAGACGAAGCGGTTGGACATGAAGCGCACCACCTTGGCCGTCGCCTCCATCTCCTCCTTCAGCAGCTCTCCGCTCAGCCCGGCCGCCTCCTCCTCCTCCGGCCCGCCGCTCTGCATCTGTTTGTGGGCGGCGTTGTCCCGCCGGACGGCCTGCGTGGCGTACGCTTTGGGGATGTCGTGTTTCCTCACCACGTGGTTGATGCCCAGAGCCTTCAGCTTGTTCTTCCAGCCGCAGATGAGGCAGCGGTAACCGGCGCCGTCGAACATCAACACGCTTTCGTCTCCTTCGCCGTCTGCTTTGCCCGACTCCGCCCTCTGGGAGGCGCCGTCTTCATCGTGTCCCTCCCCCTCCTCCTCCTCCTCGGCCTCACTGCTCCTCTTTGGTGTCAGAGCGTCTTTCCCGGCCTCCTTCTCCTCCTCCTCGCCTTCCTCTCCCGTCTTCTCCTCCCCCTTCTCGCTCCCGTCGTCGGCTCCTCCCCCCTCCCTCTCGTCCATGCAGTGTTTGGAGATGATGTGTTTGTACAGCTTGGTGAAGTCTCGGCTGGTGAAGAAGCAGTCGGAGCAGTGAAACAGGCGGGCGGTGCTCTGGTACATCAGGATGTTGCCGAGGCGACCCACCGCCACGCCGTCCAGGCAGGCGGGGTGAGAGGCCGCCATGTGGGACAGCTGGTGGGCGTGGCTCTTGGAGAAATGGCCGCAGTGGGGGCACTGCAGGTGAGCCGCGACGCCGCCGCCCGCTTCACCTCGAGTCTGAATGATGACCGACATGGCCGCTTCTACAGAGTCTGAACAGAGACAAATCAAAGTTACACACGTTCAAAAGCTTCGACTTCAAACTGAAAGATCGTTTCAGTCTCTTCAGCACAGAGACGACAAATAACGTGAAGAAATGATTGATCAGTCAATTAGGGGGTCGTCAGAAAATAATTTTTTCTGACGATCGTGCTTCAGACGAGCTTCTCAGTCGTGATTTGTTTTATTTTTGGTCTGAACGAATTTTATTGACGAGACAATATATCTAAAAAATAATTGGCAGATTGATCCGTCGTGAAAATAATTAGCTGACGCCACAGCTGATGGACAAAATACTGTGGATGAACTTTTCGTGAGACTTTCATTTTGGTGTTTGATTTCTAATCACGTCGCCCACAGAGCTTTTATTTGAAGCTGTTTACATAAGAAACATTTTCTCATATTTTAGTACAAAGTTGTTTTATGCTGTTTCAGATTAAAAGCTCTCTAACCTGTCGGTGGACAGAATCCCCTCTAACAAAGCTTTTATTGTGAAAGAGTTTCAGTGCGTGAAGTTAAATGATGAGTGTGAGAGAGAGGATCAGGATGAATGAATGAATGAATGAATGAATGGTTGAACACGTTGATTCCCCGTAAAAACACATTTATTGGAGAACAAAGTGAATTACAGCAGATTACAGTCGGCTCAGGCAGCAACGGTGAAATGTTGAAGAATGACCTCATCATCAGGTTCATCATCCTCACCATCATCGTCGTCTTCCTCCACATCATCAAGAACAACAAGTTCATGGTTAAATAGCTCCTCTTCATCTTCCTCGCCCCCGGCTGCTCCGGTCCGGTTCTCCTGGCTCCTCTGTCGGGCTCGGCTCAGCGCCTCCCGCCCGCCGCCGCTCGGCTGTCCCTCCCTGAAGCAGAGGATGAGGTCGTCTTCGCTGCCATCGCTTTTCACGGACAGTCCGCAGACTTTAAAAGACTCTCGGATCAGATCCTCGTCCAGTTTGTTCCAGGCTGCGACCACCCAGTCCACCAGCAGGCGGCGCCGCGGGACCCTCGGCCGCCCTGCGCCGGTGTGTTTCTTATCGGAGTCTGCGGCGCTCCACAGATCGTAGGCGTCCTGCAGACTCTGCCTGAAGGGCCGCTTCCACATCAGGTCGGCGGCCTGGACGTGCTTTGCGCAGCCTCTCGGAATCACAGCCGTCGTGATGTTGTAGCCGTCATTCAGTTCCTCTGTGGCGGCGGCGCCGACGTGGCAGCCGTACGAGTCCCACACCAGGAGCCGCGGCGTCGCGCTGACCTTTCCCACCACCGACCGCAGCCAGTCTGCGGTGAGCGCGTCGTTCATCCGGCCGTCTGCAGACGTGTCGACCACGGCGGCGTTCTGCCGCTGCATCGCCTCCACTTCACCTCCTCTGAAGACGATGAACGGCTTCAGCTTGGTGCCGTCGGCCTTGGCGGCGAGGACCACGGTGAAGCTGCTTTCCTTTTGCCTCGTGGTCTTCAGAGCGTCGCTGTTCGCTCTCTGAGTATCGGAGCTGGAGGTCACAACGTCGAAACAAACCACAGTCTCGTCCATTGCGATGATGTCGCTCTCGACGATCCCTTTCGAGCCGACGGTCCTTCCGACGTGGTCGATGAAGCAAACCAGCTTCTCAGTGAGCAGATCTTTCTGAGCCACGATGGCGGGACGTCGGAGCGAGGGGTCGTTGCGCTGCAGAAACCTCTGCAGCCACCCCGTGCTCGCCACGAACGTCTTTCCACCGTCGCTCACTGAGGGGTAGATCTCCAGCGCTTTCTTTTTGATCATGTTTCTCGACACTCTGTTGTGTTTGTCCCGCATCGAGTAGATCCAGTCCACCAGCCTGCTCTCCAGCTCCTGGCTCACTTTCTTCCTGCCGCCGCCGCTCAGCCGTGCTCGCTCCTTGTCGGCGTGCAGCAGCTCCTCCTTCTGCTTCCTCCAGTACCGGATTCTTTTCGAGTCAATGCTAAAGTGTCTCGCAGTTTTCTCTCCCGAGTTTTCCTCCGCATACTGCAAAACTTTCTCTTTGAATTTTAAATCAAATTTCCGTCTGGGCGCCATGCTCCTCTACCGAAAAAGGACAATAACACTGGATGAGTAATCCAGAACAGCAACGTGTTGAAGATAACATGAAAACACTGCTGGATGTAGTAAATGAGAGCAATGGAGATGCACATTATAGACATCTGTCCACCTGGCCTTTATTTGAGCAAAGACAGTATTTCCACTATACATTTAAAAACATTGAGAATAATTGTTAGTATCAAACATATTTGATTTTATGTGTGTCTTTAATTTCAGCTGATTTGGGGGAAAACGCACCTTGAACCAAACTTCATTTAAATTTGCACTGATTTTAGAAAGGAAACTCTCCGGAGAAAACAATGAAACTAAAATTAAGAGGACACTGATGTCTTCAGTAAATTTGCAGCTTCACACCTTATTCCGTGTATGGTTCGGGTGTATAAATGTGATTTATTTTTGAACAACGAAGAAACGCACCGCAGCTAACAGGCTAACACAGTTTAAATCGTCTTTTTCCAGCCCGCTGCCGCAACAGCTGGATGTCTTAAAGTAAAATAAAGCTGCTCAACATGAAAACAGAGGTGAATCTCTGAGCAGAGTCATTTTAACTGTGTTTAATCTTCATGTTTGAGTCAAACTCACCGACGGGCTGCAGCGCGCAGAGACGCGAACGCTCATTTCCGTGTTTACTTCCAGCAGCAGCCAATCAGCTCGCTTCAGCTGTCCGGAGATTGACCAATCACAGCGCTCTCAGCCCTGCAGCACATTCAGCTCAG
>JAVQJZ010181848.1:0-11687 GCA_036025355.1 Leiopotherapon unicolor | reverse complement strand
GCGGGTGGAGCTGCTGAAGGGCTAAAAGAGATCTGTAAGACAAAGACAGACTGCTCTTTGCACTCGCTTCTTCACTCAGTAAGGTCATTTATCATAGAAGTTTTCAAAGGTTATTTTTAAGTGACACTTCCTAGAAACAAGCGATGTGATTAGTCTCCCTTGCGTTTAGGGTTAAGGTAAAAGAAAGACATCACTCACAGATACCATAAGAATCATATAAGACAGCAAACAGCATCACTATCCCTGACACCAAATCCATTAAAGCCCTATTACATTTCAGCATCCGATATAAACTTAGTTACAGCGCAGAATGATTGCATCAGACGCTGAGTGGAGCCTCTGGGACTGTTTGTGGTTAATGGTGTTTGATTACAGAAATTCTCCATCCATTTCCAAAGAGATCACCAAAGATTCAACAGTGCACTCGTGTAACGTTGGATTCAAGAGAGATATAGTCTTTTTAAATCTGCACATTCTTCTTCCTACATTACCCACAATGCCTCTAGACCACAAACAGTTCATTCAAAGAGTATAATAACCTCAGGTGAAATCCTTTGAGAACATTTATATTTTTTTACGCATGTGGCTGCACTTCCAAACACCTGTAAATACACACTGATGTCATGTTAGTCACTGTAAATGGCACCTTTCACATCACACATACTCTGATCTGTGTTTATATAAAAATCTCAGCGTTGCAGCGTTAACAATGCATGCAGGTAAATAATATTTAAGACAACTAAACTGTACACAAGTATCTTTTATTCAAATGTTCTGCCTTAAACCTGCAGCAGACGTGCCATCAGATGCTCTAGTGGGTCTAATAGATGTTTTTTAGAAGGTCAGAGACACAAAAGACCCTTAAAGAAGTAGAAAAGAGCTGTCTGATCAAATGCCCGATTGTGTTTTTTCTTTTTTTGGGAAACGAACAGCTCCCTAAAATCCGCCTCCTTGTGTGATGAACACAAGTGCTGGCTTTGTCTCCTGGAGGCTGCTGACCATCCCTGGACACACAGACTGGTATTCACACAGCTTTTACACACACACACACACACACACACACACAATAAACAAGCGGTGCCTCCAGTTCGCACCTGATTCTATCAGTGTGGTGAACCTCTCTGCACTTCACATGTCCTGCCTGTCCTCCTGCACACACACAGCTTTTTATACTACAGACCCCTCCCCCCACCAGGAGGCCCAGTGAAGGCATGCCACCAATGTGACACATGCCCACAGCCCAGCGCCTGGAGGGCTGTCTAAATTGTCCATACGAGCCCACACCAGTGCAAATATGCAGTCAGCGCCCTCAGACCCAGATCAGAGACAGTCAATGAGAGGCTGAGGAGAACAGGAGGCAGCGAATGAGGCTAAAAGGAAAAGGACTGATGCACATCCTCAGCTACAACTTACCAGACTTAAATGTCTGTGTTCTTATCACTGTAGATCCACAGTGTTAAGCGGGATTAATCATAATCTAGTGAACTGTGGGTGCACTGAATAACTCCAAGGACACACTGGCACAATGTGAGTTCAAGTCCGATTTAAACCTGCACTGTACCGCGTACCATCTGTTTCAAGAGATCCTCAGTACTTCCACATCACATCTATAGAAGGAAGTTAAGTATGAAAACTGACTGAAGAGAGATGTTATATATTAACATGTGAACAGTTCAGACCTGAGTCATCTTTGTCATATTTTCTGGTGCACAATATAATGTAAATCAAAGTTGTCTTTTCCAAAAATTGGAAAAATTCCAAAACCTGTGGAGGTCAGGATGGACAGTTAGGAATAAGAACTGCTTGATTTTCACATCGGAAACCACAGTTTGCATCCTGTATTCATCCAGGAGTAAAAGCCAGGAGATCTTCCCTCAACCTCAGTAAGTGGTTTTAAGCCGAACGAAGACTGTAACTCTTGGGATGGCAGTCACACAGACTAATCTCAACTAATGAAGATTCTTCTGAGGAATAGGAGTATCTCAATGTTAACATTTAAAGCTTAATAGAAATACATGTGATAGTTGTCAAGATATTTCACTTCTAGCCAAAACATGTTAATCTCACGGTGGCTTCAATAAAAAAATAAGAAAAGTTAGAATTCCATGAAGGTCTGTCCAAACTTTGATGGCAAACCATCTGAAAGTTGTGGAGATACTGGATCTGCCTATCAGATTACACAGTACAAAATGTGTGAATGTGTTCTGTGAGGAGTATGACTGTGCGAGTTACCCAGTCGGCCATCAGAATTTCAGAGTTCTTGTTTACACATGGAAAGTTTGGTGTTGCTTGTAACAAGACTGGAGGAGGGTCGACCAAACACATCAGGATTCATACTTAAGGGACCGCAAATGTCTGCAGCAAATTTCCAGCCAGTGGTTCCTGAGAAAGGCTGTCACTGTAAAAAAATGTGATCTGATAGTGATGATGAAGTTATCCTCTGGGCTCCATGAGCATCCAAACCACATTTCTTCGATCTGGGCAGCAGTGGTACATTATCTCACTCTGAGTGTTGGATGGAAAGACAAACTAATCAACTTTATTATCCTTAGGGCTCACCTATGATGGGTCAAAAGAATCTAATTTGTCTCCACGATGAAAGAAGAATGTGACAGTAGAAATAAATATTGAGATGAGATGGTATTTGTCCGGGTGATAGTTCCTCCCTGTTTGATTCAGCCGTCCTCGGGACTCCATCACAGCTCATGGCTGGTGTGTCATCAGCTTATGTGTCCGCAGGACAAGCGTGTAATGGGATTTGTGCGGATAAAGCGATGGGAAGAAAAGAAATAGACATAATGTTGGCAAATAAAATAACCTGATGAACCACAGTAAGAGAGAGTGCGAGATCAAAGCAGAAAAAGCAGCAAGAGTGTGAGTGATGGGGGGGGGGGGGGGGGGGTATAAACTATAATTCAAAGATATAATGAGACAACACAAAGGAGAATGAGTCAGATCTGTGAGTGCGGTTTCACTGGACACATCAGCTTCGGATTTACCAAACACCAGCATGACACAGCAAACTGAGCTCAGTACATCTGTCCACTGCAAGCTGAGCAACACATCTGTGTGGTGTGACACCTGCCAGGCTGATAATCCACCAACCCCCACCACACTCCACAGCACACAGCATATACGGCCACTTAAACCACAGCGGTGAAACTTCATCACTGAGCAGCAGACAAACATGGAAACAGCTCACTGACAGAATCACTGCCGTGGAAAAGTCACAGATGTAAACCCACATGCGGCTGACAGTTTCATTTCATCCTAATGACTCTGGATGAGGATCTCTCCCCTGGTACACTTTCAATAATGAAATGACAAGGAAATAGGCATGTGTTTGTACCTAGTGCAAGTCAAATAAATAAATATGTCTAATATAATATAAACCTTTACAGAACTGAAGAGGTGCAAGGGTGACATTCTCACACAGACAACAAAATAACAAAAATGGTTACATTTAAGAATCCCTTGTGAAAAGGTCTTATTTCCTTGTTAAATTGTTCATCTTTATTGTGCACATTAACCCTTTCCAGGATTACACCTGGGTGATCAGTTGCTCTAGAACAGTATGTGAAAAGTGGAACAATTGTCAGGTCATATAGATTATGCTGTGCTGAAAAAAATACCAAACACTGGTAAACATTTTCTAAAGTCAAAATAAAGGAAAAATCTAAAGTATTCACAAGCGGCCTAAATACCCCAAAACTCCTGAGGGTTAGACATTAGAAACATTCGATCTGACTTGAGTGAAATACACATAAAAAGGCCTTACTGGTCTTGTCAGGTCTACAGCAGATGCCGTGATGGCTAATGGCTAAATCTTGTCAATTCCAACATTTGGTTTGATTTTTAGCCACTAAGCAGAGATTGTCGGGCCCGGCTTGCCCTCCCCTCTGCACTCCGTTCAGTGGATGTGGCATACTAACTGAGGCGAGTGAAGGCAGACGGGCTGAATAGCTGGGTTTGTGGGCAGGATGATGAATGAGATTTTACAGACATCTGCTGATTTCAGAGTTCATGGCTGGATGTGCTTGTCACCAAAAATGAAAAACATATCTGAATCATGGTTAAAGGGACCAATTCTCTCTCTTGACGGGTGACTGATATTTATCACGTTTTGTATTTTTTTAACTTAAGGTCATAATTGTTTTCTCTGTCATTTATGGTGATAATCAATAATTGCAAGTGTTTTTTTGAACCCCACTTCAGTTTCAGTTTCATCATCTGCAGTCATCGATCTTTTCTTTGTTTGTCTGGCTATAATAAACGTTTCCTCACAACCCAAACAGACACCATAAAAAACTGGATGCTTTCTCACACAGGTGCATTGAAGAGTGAATCTGTTGTGTTAAAAGTCAAATGGTGCCATTTGTGATTTCACCCAGGTCATAATACTCGTCATAATACATGAATGAAAATCTTCAATATTGCATCTTTACTGGAGGCAACTGAATATAAAATAGAGGTCTAAAGCTTGTTTTTGTCATCCATCCTGATGCTCACTCTACCTTAAAACATTGTTGTCATTGTGCTTTGCTCTTCGTCACAGGAGACAAATACCATCCTCATCGCTGAGTAAACGCAGACTGGTCCTCACTAGCAGCAAGAACTTTCAGTCATTTTTATTTATTAAGGTCTCCTGCAGAAGCTGTCTCACTTTATCACTTTACTTCTCCGGTTTAAAAAAAAATTATGCTGAACGGAGCAGATCTCAGGATTGTTCAACTCCAGTTCCCCCTGGAGTAAATACTGAACTTGAGATGAGTGCCTTCACTTCTTTGCACCTTACAGATGGAATGAATGACAGAGGAGTTCAAACTTGAATGTCTGGCAGATTTGAAACTTTCGACTTTGAATCTGCATCTGTATGTGCTTTGTTGACATGTGTGGCTATGTTCTCTGTATGTTTTATCTGTCTGGTTTGCATTTTCATCAGTATTACTAGTAACACCCGTTACTGTTCTGTTCACACTGTGTGCTGTGAAAAAGGCTGACTAACAACATGAAAACAGCAGTAACACAAAAACAGTCAAGATGAGCTCTCTGGTGAGAGCAAACATCGACTGATGTCTTGTTGAACAAACAACATACAACATAGAACATGAGGATGTCTGAGGCTTCAAGGACAAACACAAAACACTGTGAACAACAACACGTAACAAACAGTACTTAAAATTTAAATATATATATATACAGTATATTTTCCATTTGTAATGCACTGTCACTGCAGCATGCAGGCTTTAAATAGATTGAGAGTTTGATCTCATTTAGGATGACAAATGTAAAGTGTAACATCCAAAGATGGCCTGAACAAGGCTGATGGGGAGAACGGGAAGAGGCTTTGGCTTGTTTTTCTTAAAATAAACAAGGTTTATGGGAAAAAAAGACTCCTGATTTTAAGAAACACTGACAGAGACTGTAAATAATTCCAATAAAATCATGATTAAAATGCATTTTAAGAATATTTCTCACATGCTAAATCATCAGTCATGTTTTTCCAAGTAAGGCCATTACTCAGTGTGCTGCACCTCACTTATTCTTAAGTATCTCCTCCACTAGGAAATTGCTTAGTCATGTCCTGAAAATCCTGGAGGCAGAGGCAGAGGCAGAGGCGGATGCTGAGTGTTGTGACTGCAGGGGAGGAAACTAACGTACCCTCGAGCACTTTAGCACAACCGCGACCCCGCGAGTGCTCCTGAGCCCGACCATCGTGTTGTTCAAACACAGCGTGAGTGTGTACTTTTCTCAACACGATCGTTTATTTCAGCTGAGATGAAGATCTTTGGCTGTGGCACAGAGATGTATTGGTGTTATCCTGTGAAGTTTCAGGGCCAACTGACTATTTCATCTCTAAAAATAGGCTGTCACGTTACTCCAATTCCGACAGTTTTACTGGCAGCTTTGAACACACCAGAGTGTATGTGTGAACCTCACGTCTCCAAACATTACTCCATCATTTAAATCACAGAGTAACATACAGAGTGCTGAGGTTAAAACACCACCTGCCTGGTTATTTACACTCACCATAATCCTGACTTTGTTCATCTCACTGCTTGTTGTTTTGTTTTTTTACATCTGACCTCATTTACCACTGAGTTTCCAGATGTCAGCGATTACTGCGGTGAGTATCATTTTATTGTTAAGAATGATGGCGCAAGCTACAGAAATGAAACCCAGGTTACAATAAACCCGAGTGATCCTTAACCTGGCGTGGTGTGGGAGCAGTTCCCTCACCTTCCCCTTCAGATTTAAATCAGAGGACGTCTCGAAATTCGAACCCCGTCACGATGTCCTCCCTATCGATCCTGATTTCTCACCGAGCTGCAAAGACGGAAACCGAGGCCTAATGTGCCGTCTCAGTGACTATCACATTAATATCCTTTCACTGATCGCTGCTTTTCACCTCTCCCCTCAGCCGCTCTCTCCGTTTACGCGTCTCTCTCTCTCTCAGAATCGTGCTGCCACAGTCTGATTTTTCTCCGTCACTCTCTGACCTTGGCTAAGATGGAAAGAACGAGTGGCAGATGTCCTCCTCTACAGGAGCAGGCCTCGTGGCGAACTACACCTTCACCCCCCTCTAACTGCCCCGTTCACCATCACAGCCTCACTCTCCACTCAGCAATGTTAATCACTCCCCGTCACACACACACACTCCCGGAGATGAATATCCTGAAGGCTGTGATGGCTACAAACAGGAACTCGTCTCTGTTTAAGACCTGAGCTTCTGAGGTGAAACCGAGGAAAGAGGCTCATTTGTTCTTCGTGGCAGCACAGCCTACATGAAGTCATCGGCTTACTGAGTGGCTCCGAGTTCAACATGAATGTTTATAAAGGTTTAAAGGCACTTCTCGGTTGGGATTTCATATTGTTTCTTCTTAATTATTCTGATGGTTTGAAGTGTAAAATAATCACATTTTGTGTGTCTTTTAAAGCTGACAGTTCACATTTATGTGAACTGTCAGCTTTAAAAGCCAATATATTGGCTTTAAACATGATTTAGGCAAACACATGAGCACCAAAGCTGGGAATTATAATGGTGATTTTTTTAAGTTAGAGTTACAGTGAAAGTTAAAATCACACAGGTTCGGGTGCAGTGTCTGAGGCATCTCAAAGGAAGATCCTTCCACTGCTTTTGACCAAAATGAATCTAACGAGAATCTAACATCAGATGTTTGATGCATCTGCCTAAAAGACTTGAAACTTGATTCTTGAAAGCAAATTCTTGATCAGGCAGTAAAATACCTGAACAATCCAAAAATAAAAACAGCATCAGGCAGACCTTGCATGGCCACACACCTTAAATATTTGATTATTAGGCCAAAGCACTAAAAGGATTTGGTCTCAGTTTTGGACAAGCTCTATTAAGACAGAATGGAGAGAAAATGTTGTGAAGTCAGCATTCAAAAACCCGAAAGGCAATTTGCTTACTTTCCCTCAAGGACTCTGATGAATTGATAAATCAAATGTCTTTCAGGTGCTCATCTTAAAGCAAACGGCCACCGCGACAGACTGAAACATCCACACTCTGCCGTGCTGTGATGACTCGTGCTTACAGGAGACACTGCACCTGTGGTCGAATGGAAAACAGCGGCTAACAGACAACAGGCACAACGTGACATCGGGTTGTGACTGTGCAGTCTGCCTCTCAGCCACGACTCCAAAAGACAAATGTAAAACCAACCCGGCAGCAAACCTCTGCTCTGAATACACATCAGTCCTGTCTGCCAGCCAGATTGAGACCCATCACTGTGCTGTCAAATAAGTGATGATGGGAGGCGCTGCAAAGTTCATCCAGGTGTCCTTGGATAATAGCTGGTGCCCATTCACAGGCCTGGTAGGCACGGGGCACATTTATGAATCCATGCCAAAGGCTGTGACACACCATTTATCCATGAATTCAAAAAGCTCCAGATACTAGTAATCTGCCTGCTACAGGATACAGTTTGCACCATAGCATGTCCAGGATACAAGTTTTGCAACATAAATAAAGATGTTGTGAGGATGATGATAAAGAGAGGAACAGTTTGTGACTTACAACATGAGAAGTGACACGCAGTCACGAGGAGTTAATGAGCGGCCGTGTGTGCAGAGAGTAGCTGTCGCACAAGATCTGAGCAGTTTGATTTGATCATTTATGACACACAACGCGGCACATAAACGACACAGTTAACATCTGATGAATAATGCTCCTGGTTTCAAATCATCTCCAAGCCCTTTCATGATGGGAAAAATAGTAAAACAGTGACATACTGAAATGATCTAGCGTTCAATGTATGTGTGTATTTGGATCATACAAATATGATCATCAGATTCACTGAATTAATCGATTTAGCTACAAAATGTTGGCATTTTATATCTGTAAAATACCATGAAAACAACCAGAGGGGCATAGGTACAGTGACCTCACCACAATAGACATGGGATTACTGTATTTTCTACCACAACAAGGCAGTGAACGTGTCCAGCCTTAATTCTATATTTCCCAAACACAGACACGGATTCAAAGATGGTTTAACACATAACACAGCACACATGACCAATCTGAACATTTTGTCTGTGGTATAATTTCTTTTACATTTCTGTGTACTGAAATCCTCTGAATTCGATCTAATCTGCAGCTTCAGATCATTTCTCACAGACTCTCTGACGCACCCCGGCCTGAGGACAAGCGGTCTGAGCTGTACATCTGGCATTCACTTTGCATTCCTGTCACTGCAGCAGTGTGTACACATTAGGACATCAGAGCCGCCAGACGGGTGACACTGACACCGCCATACACCTGTTGTCAAGGTCTGGATTTGGAGGCGGCCGTAAACAAATTCACCTTCCACAGAGACAACATGCTGCGTGGTGTCTGAGCTGTGTGTGTTCAGTGTTATCTGACAGGAGTGTGTGCAGGCTCTCCTGTGTGACTCATTCACAAGCACACCGTGACCTGCAGACTGACAGGCAGATGAAAAGGAAATCTCATTTTTAGTTCAGTGTGCAGGATTATGATTGGAAGACAAGACAAAAGTGAAAGAAACAGAGGGGGCAGCATGCTGTAAATACTATGTATGCATCATCAGGAGTGCACAGGGTCTTCACTGACACTGACTCCGGCTCAGTCACAGCAGCCAGGACAACTTCAGGACTTTCCAGCAGAGATTTGGGCGGCCATGCAAGCGTCACATTCAGGGAAACGCCTTCCCAGCCAGAGTCTGCTGCCTCTCCCTGATTCAAACTCTCCTTCAGCCCGTATGTGTCAAATGTCAGAGGCGACAGCGCGTCCAACCAAACTCAATTCAAAATCAGTCACATTTAGGTTTTTCTTGCAGGTCAGCACTTTACAAGGATGATATCGAATTATTTAGACGCTTTCATGCTTATCTAGGTGTTATTTTAAATTCGGGGTGCAGTGTATCTATCTAGTCGTGGTTTATTTCAATAACATCTGAACTTTAATAGCAGGTCATACAGCGTGATAAACCCCAAACACTTGGACGTCAGTGCTGAGAAAAACGATTTGAAGTTTGCATTTCATTGAAAACAATGCGCTGGTTGAGGTATTTAAAGCATGCCGAATTCAAGGTCAGATTCTGCTGACTCAGACTAGATTTGAAATCACGCTTTTGCACGCGTGTGACTGCGGATATCCGCGAAAGTGTTAAACCGACACACTTCCAAATGAGGTTCGGCGTGTGCGCGCATACGTGTGTGTGTGTTTTTTTTTTTTTTACACATCAGTGTGAATGAATCGGGCATGCAAGCGGCTCCACAGAGACGTGTACCTGTTGGGTTGTGGCGGGTTCCTCGTTCCCTGTGGGTGAAGGCGTCCCTCCTTCGAGCGATGCTGGGGTGACCGGAGAAGAGGCCATGTCCCCCCCTTTTCCCTCCCTCCTTCCCTCCCTCCGCCGGCCAGTCACTCACTCACTGCTGCTCCCGGTGTCACTTTCCGCGGTGTCCTCCAGCCGTCAGCCCCGCCGCTGCAGCCTCATTAGCGGGCACGGCGGCCGCTTCCTGTCCGAGCACAGTGACTCTGTGTCCGGCTGCACAGTGGAGCCGCTGTCCCTGCTCCGGACGCTGCTCGTATGCTTGTAGTCCGGCAGTCCAGTCCAGGCAGATGACGTTCACCCTGGGTCTCTCACTCACTTTTCACACACACACACACACACACACACACACTCTCTCTCTCTCTCCCTCCTTCTGTGTCACACTCCCCTCTCTGACTTCATCCCAGCACACAGTGGAACAGAGCAGCAAGAGGAGATTCTTATTTTGCACGACATCTTTATATGTGTGTGCGTGTGTGTGTGTGCGTGAATCTGGGTTGCTGCACGTCCTCCAGCACACACTCCACTACACAGGCTCTTTTTTTGTTTAGTTTAGCTCAGTGCAGCTCTGTGTGACAGGACTGATTCTCATGTTGTCAGCACTGTTTGTTGTCCACAGATAAATAACGTGCTGGAAAGTTGCTCCACTCTTATTAAACTGCAAGTGAGACAAGACTGATTCTGTGCTTTGGAGATGAACAGAGGGGGTAAATACATTTGTGCACTTGTGTCAGATGACAGGAGCAAAATTCCTGCCTCCCACACACACACACACACACACACACACACACTTTCCGCCCTCTCAACGTCAGCTCTCACAGAAAGATGCATGTGAAAAGAAGAGTGTGTCCTCTTGTGAATTTCACTGCAGCGTTGTCAGTCCCCTGCTTCTGTTCTGTGCGCTCTCTTGTGTTGCTAAAACAACAGGGTCCTCACACTTGGCCTGCACACTGCTGCATGTTGGTAACTGCTGGGGGGGGAGGGGGGGCTTTCACATACACACATCATATCATATACACCTGCCTATTATCAGCAGGCAGCGGGTCATGGGGGATGGTGGCCCGTCTTTGGGGGTTGGGGTACCAAGAGGGAGAGAAGACCCTTGGCCTTCCGATTTGTCACAGGGGATGCTGGGGAGGGGGTGTGGTGCTGTGATGAAGAGGAGGAAAGAGGAGGAGGAGAAGGGGTCCCAGCTGGTTCCTCATGATTGGTTAAACTGGTTAAGGGCGGCGACATTGACTGCCCCTCCGGGTGACCCCAGAACAGAGGCACAACAGTGGAGAGGGGGAGAGGGGCTCCCTCACAGCCCAAATGTAGAGAAGAAGGTGCGACGTGTGTTTGTGTGAAAGCTTTTTTTTGGTTGACAAGACAAAGAGTCACTTGGATCATGATGCTGACTGATTTCAGCTGAAAGGGATTTTTCTGTGGCCAGCAGTAAATCTGTTAGTTGGTGTCAGTGGAACTTCGGCAGTCAATTAGCTTGAAATGAAGTTCTGAAAGTCCATTAATGGAGAGCTGGATCCAGCCATATTTGTGACTCATCACTGTTTCTAATATTGTGTTGTTTCAAAGTGAAACACTTTTCTGGTGCGGAGATGTGCAGTTTGTTAAACTGTGACTTTTTGTCCACTATAGTCCCCAACTGTCTCCCAGTGTTCTGCACTTCACAGTGACTCCGACTCAAAAACTGAGCAAAACTGAGTTAAAACATCACACCAAGAGGTGCAGTAAGCTGTTTTTGTCATAAATTTCCACTTTTTACATTGCACATAATTTGCTCCATTGTGAAAGTAAATATGTCAAAAAATATAAATATGTTCTTGTTGTTGTAGCTATAAGGTAGACATTGCTTTAGCTGTGTCACAGTAT
>JAVQJZ010181780.1:0-10154 GCA_036025355.1 Leiopotherapon unicolor | reverse complement strand
CCAATATATTAGATACTCCTATCTAAGATTATATGCAATCTATTACAACACCTACCTACCTTCTTGAAGGTGGTAATGTTCACTTTTTGTTGAAACAATTTTAGCCTCAAATATAGCCTGCAGTTTGTGTCACTATTGAAATATATATTCTGCACTCTGGAATGTTTCTGAAACTGGTTTAGTTTGCCCCAGATGAGGTTTAAGGTGGGTGTGTGGAGGGAGACACATGAGGCAAATATACCGTGGACATGACAGGGACAGGTGTGGAAAGATGTGTAACTCTTCTCAAAGTCATCAGTCAGTTAAATCTGAATACACAAATATAATGTACTTATATTATACAATAGAATATGACCAATTACTGCCCCCAGAATTAACTGACATTGAGATTAACCATCATCTCAAAAACTGGACAGTGTAGGAGTGTGGGAGTGGCAAAAAAAAAAAATCACATCCTGTTTTTCTACTCATTCCAACATGGTGGCTCTTGACCTGGAAGTCAAGACCTCTCTAGGCACTCACAATATAAATATGTGTGGCTGTAAGATAAAAGATGGGAAACAAGATCGTTCTTTTACCAGAAAAATGTGTAGACACACACACACACACACACTCTGCAGGACTTCAATTTGTTGCAGAGTACGTTCACAATTTGGTATTGATGCTTTTACTTAAGTATAAAGAATACTTATTTGACTGAAAACTTTACATCCTTTTTAAAATGCAGAGAAAGGGTCTAAAGTTTTTTTTTTTAACAGTTTTTTGCTCTTTGCTGAAATTACTCATAACTCATTATGGTTTGATTTTAATACAAGAAATGTCTTGTCTAAATCACATTGAGGCCCAAGAATTCATCATGAATTTATATGAAACAACCATCAAACTCAGTGGTGTCCTCTGTTATCCGATACTACAAACTTTAAACTTTTGTCTTTTTTACGTCAGGTAATGGTGTAGTGATCCACCTTCCAGGCCTGTTTGAAGAAGCGGAAAAGAACGAACGCAAAGGAAAAGGTGATTGACACACAGTTGTTTTAAATGGTTTATATAACAGGAAGTGACAGAGCGAAACTTTAATGTGCAGAGACTCAAAGTTTATTTGTGTGTAGGCCTAAAAGACTGGGAGAAAAGACTGATCATCTCAGACAGAGCACATATTGGTGAGTCCTCCTGCGCCTGGGTCTTTTTCTCCTATCTTTGTGCGAATGCTTGAATGGATGCGTGAAAAAATGTGTGTGAGGGTGTTTGAGCCCTGCTTTCTCTGAGGTGTGTGAGAGTGTGTGTCCCCTCTCTTCCTCCTCCGCAGTGTTTGACTTCCACCAAGCGGTTGATGGCGTTCAGGAACAGCAGAGACAAGAGCAAGCAGGCAAGAAGTAAGAAACCTGTCGCTTAACAATGGCTGCAGAACACACACACACACACTGTTGACACCAACAAACATTTCTGGATTTATGTGAAATTTCATGAGTCTCTGCCAACACACAGGAGAACATCAGATCTGTAGAGGCACGTTTTATCTCATGATCAACTGTTCAGTGTGTTTTTAAACCAAACTAAAGACTAAAACCACTCGTGAATTAAAAATCACTTCTCAGATTTGATTGTTTTTTTAAAACGCAGTTGTTCCCAAACTCTTTGCTTTAAGGACCCTTTACTGTCACTGAGTAAACTGATGATGCCTGACTAAGTGTCATATTTTATGGATATATCATATTACATTCATTGCACAATAACAACAGTACAGAGCAAATGATAAACTGCACAACAGACCCAAATAGTGAATGCAAGAACTGCAGTTAATGTTATTTATTTGTATTATATGTTACCCCTGCTACAACAAGACTTAGGCTGCACAATTAACGTGTAATAAACTTGATTGTGTTGCTAAATGTGATGTGCAAATATCATTATTCAGAATGAAATGGCCATTAAGAGATTATCATGTGAATCACCAGCTCCATTCGACTCTACAGGGCTTTATCGCAAGTTTCGGCTCATTCTTGAGCAAGGCAGCAACTTCACTGTTTTCATTCACTCTCACCGCTCTCGCAGTGTAATTTTTGGTTGTAGTAGGCAGCCGACTTCAGAGAAAAAGCTCCAAAAATCTTAAATCTACAACTTGCTAATCACCGAATGGTATACAAGCATTCAGCTAAAGAGCCAGATGTTTCCCTCAAGAGCAGGTGGAGACCAAAACAAAGCTTGCAGGATAAATATTGGATTAATTTTCACCATGTGGACTGAATTGCAACTCCAAATGCATGATAATTTTGTTACATTACTGCAGGGTGTGGAAACAATCAACTGTTTGTTAGCAAGTTCAGCATATCAACTTAAGAGGTGATGACGTGTCAATATTATGTTCACAACTTGTTCTTCCTGTCCCCAAGTTACTGCATGTTTAAAATGAGTAAATTAATACTCTAGTCTATCTCCATCTTCCATATGTACAAAAATGTCTTTCCACAGTGACACACATGCATATTATCTCAACACTCAACACCCTCACCTTGGTGGAAGGAGAGTGCTTCATCACTGAGAGACTGAATAAACCTGCAGGTCCTGTCAAGGCCATACTCTGTACAAAGACACAGACATTTCATGTTCTAAACCCAGACCTTTGTTAGGCATTAGGTATTCTGTAGTTTGTTTTCATTGCACACCATTTTAAAACAAGTTTGTTCTCTTTCATTATTAACTCAAGCAGTGAACCATACCAGTGTATGTAAGGAATGTTAAGGAGTGTATTCCTGCTCAGAGACCGGTTGACTTTACCAGCTCAGCCACCAAAGCCCTAAACACCCAGCCAGCTAGTGTGTGTGCGTGTGCGCGCGTGTGCCTGTGTGCATGCATGTGGGAGTACGCGTGTGTGCACAAGAGTGTGTGTGTGTGTGTGTGTGTGATACAGAGAGAGAGAGATGTTCACCAGGATGCCTTAATGGCATAGTCATTATAAGCTTTCAGCAGATTGCCATGACAGGCTGGTGGATTTCCAGGCATCGTGCAAGCTCTGTTGCTGGAAGTCAGGGCAGGAAACAGCCATAGAGCTGCATCAAAAGAGTGCTGTGAGCCAGAATTTAACCTGAACTTAGGTTCTAACTTCTGTCTAATGGCGCTAAAGCACACATTGTTTTATATTTTTACTTTGCAAATATTGTACTTCATACTCAACATTTATTTTATATTTATCTTACAACTGTAGTTACTACATTACTTTAAATTAAGATTTGCACGCTAAGCTTAGAAAATACAACACAAAACCTTTTGGAACTAAATCAGCATGTGCATCCATTTATGCAGGTTTTGTATGTCTATAACTTGTTAGCAGTTCAACCAAAGAACAGTTTTCCCTTTAAACATCAAGATGTGTTCAAGAGGTCAAAATGTAGGTGCCCAATCCCTGAAGTGAGCTACCTGACTGTGTGTAAAAGTCAAAGCTAACTGCACCTGAACCAGCTACAACATGCAGTGAGGTACTAACAATCTAATAATGATTTTTTGAAATGATAATTTATCAGTTACAGGATCCAAGTACTTTTTGTACTAAACTGCATTTTTATTATATGACTTCTGTACAAAGTAAACCTTTGAATGCCTGAATATTTTTAAATTTTTCCTTTGTAATTTTTACTTAAGTAAAATATGTGAGTGCTCCTTCCACCACTGGCTACAAGTCTCTGAGACATTTTCACTCCTGCACTGTGCCCACATGGTCATTGGATACTGCATGTTTGACATGAGTTGGAGCTGATTATGCAACTCAGAAACCAAAGAAGATCTATTTCCATTCTGTAGTTTGTGTGTAGGCAAATGTTGCTGTGGCAAGCCGTCCTTTTAATAGGCCGAGTTACAGGAGGTGCGTGTTGAGGATGTAAATTGTTAACTAGTGTAACATGTTACTGAAGTCGTCCTTCTCTGCTACTCTGTCATGCTTGAAGGGGCCGTTCTGCGTCGGGGAAAAAGTTCTTTAAGTGATGCATCAGCATCAGACTATTTAAATTAGGTTTCAGTATTCAGTATCACAGTGCTCAACAGCGATGTTGGATGAAACAATGTATGGTAATGCACTCAAATATTAGAAAGGTTTTTCAGTCTTCAGTCAGAAATGACAGGTCTAACATCTACTGTGTGTTTTATCTTGAATTTATATCACTGCCCCAAAACAGTCACGTGAACTTTTGGTCCTCCAACATTTTCCTTCAAGGATCCTGGGGTGGTAAAAGTGTTTCACAGTAGTTTGATGGATGAACTTTGAAACCATCAAAAGGAATGTTATAGACTGAAATCACATGCTGATGCTACCTCTTTGTCTTCCCCTCCCTCTTCTCTTGGCCACGTCCAGCCTCGGGACAACAAAGAAGGGGATCGGTCCGGTGTACTCAGCCAAGGCAGCGCGCAGCGGCCTCCGGATATGTGACCTGTTGGCTGACTTCAGTCAGTTCTCTGAAAGGTTTGCACCAATAGTACAGGATTATATATGTTTTATAAAATCTGTAGTGCTCTCCAAAGACCACTGGGTGCTTAATTTAGATTAGTTACTAATGATCTCTATGTGTAAAGTTTATTTGCTTCACACCCTCACAGCCCCTTTTCCTCACTGAAGGAAACTTTACTGTTTATTTTATTCACACACTTAGCTTTGGTTTTATTGCTCGGTTGAACTACAAGAAACCTTTCCAGGGACCTTTTTAGAAATGTTACCTGCATTTTGACCGGAGGAACTTGAGCCTAAGGGGGCACTGAGATCGAAAAACACCCCACGTTAAAACAGCTCAAAGGGCTGCGTTAGATGTGAAATACAATCCAGGAATTCTAATTTGAGTAACAGATGTATGAGTTTGAAGGATATTCAGACACCAAAGCACTGCACAGAGGTTTAAAATACTCTGAGACCGAATTTTACAACTCTGGAAAGTTAGCACAGCAGCAGTTTCTTCTTTCGTGGTGATGACTGCAAAGTAACTATTGGAAAAGCAGTGACAAATTAATCCACCAGGAATATGCACTTGCATCTAAACTCTTTTGCAGATGACCTGTGGTGTAGCTCCTGTTCCTCAACCAATGAATGCAATAAATGCAGGGGTAATCCTTTCTGATGTCTTGGGAACTATCACGGTGGAGTTTCACTGACTGGTCAAATCACTTACAGCGGTCAAAAAATAGCTTTTCCATGAATGGCCTAGTGTGACGAATCATGGTTCTTCAGATGTAGTGGAAACAAAAACAGGAATTGCTCATAAGGGCCATTTTGTTCCAGAGTTTAGTAGCTGGGACTGCTGGTTCATAAGAGCAATGAACCTCTAATGCACATTAAAAATAGCAAGATATGTTGTGTGTGTGTGTCCTGTGTTTTTAGTCCCCTGATGCAGAGTGGTGTCATACCAGCCCCAGTTTGTTAGAGGGAATGACAGCCAAAAAACTGATTAGTGTTTCTGTTACAGGTATAAAGTATTGGCCCAGCAGTACAAGGCCATGTACCCTACGCTGGAGATTGACATCGAGGGAGAGCTGGTCAAATTAAAGGTAATATACATTTAACTGGAAAATGTTTCTGGAAGCTTTAACTCGCCCTCCCTTTGCAGTATCATTTCATATGTTGTGTGATCTCAGGACTACGTGGAGCGGATCAAGCCCATGGTGAGAGACGGCGTGCACTACATGTACGAGGCTCTTCACGGTCCACCCAAAAAGATCCTGGTGGAAGGAGCTAATGCTGCACTTCTGGACATCGACTTTGGTCAGTGCATCGCTGTGTGTGCACGTGTGAGCGCGCATGTGAATCAAGCGCACCTTAACTTAACACCTGAACTTGTTTGGCTCTAAATAATTTCTAATGATCCTTTTGTGAAAATAAGCCAACGTCCCTGTGCTAACCTGTGCTTCTGAGAGCGCTGTTGAGTACGTTTACAGTGACCCCGGTGATGTTGCCCTGAAACACTTAAAGCTTTGTGATGCTCTTTACAAAAGCCTGCTTGGAGCTCAGACTAGGGATGACGGTAAGTTCACTAACTGCTACTGAAGTGCTCTGGCATCCAAGCTTGACGTGCACGCTCACTGTTAAACCACCAACAATGCCACCTGACTGTGCATGAGCACGAAGGCATCCTGTGTCAGCAGCCTGTCAGTCAAGTCAGTCAATCCAAAGTACAGAGTAGTAATTAAATCCAGAAATGTTGTCTCAGAAGCATGGTGGTTTCTGTTTTTCCTTTCAGATAATGGCACCAGAGACATCACATGCTAATGTGGACATTATAGTATGTCACTGTCACCCTAACAGCGCAGACTGGTCGTTACTGAGTGCAGTGACAGCACAGAGCGGATTACATTACAGTCGAGCTTCAGCGTTGGTTATTATCAAAGCACCATGCTTGTAATAACTCTGGTGGTATCAGGGCACGGTGTCCTCCACACTGATAGGCTTCTTTTTTCTCACTGGCTATATCTATACTCCATTAGAAATTGTGTGAAAAGTCACAGTTTCATTGAGCCTTAACTTAAACTGTCATTTTACATTAAGCTCATGTATTTGCAAAGCTCTTATCTAGATGTGTGAAATTTGGGAACATGCAGTGCTTCAGTGTTTGTACAAAGGGCACTTAGAAAGGACACATGACTGTTTCTGGAAACACTAAACCTGTTCTTCTTTGGTTAGACACCAGTACTGTGATATTCTGCATGAAGGCAGCTTCTAGCGTCAGGGCGTGAAAATGCTTTTGTTTGCTTTTCAAAGCCTTTTTTGAATATCTTAGGTGGAGCTGAGGTAAGTGGTTATTACCTGAGGGACACCCTCGGGTGTAGATCCTGAGAATAGCGAGGTGTTTGTCCAATGACGTGTAGTGTCCAGTGACTGAACGTAGAAGCAGGTTCTATGAGCCGGGCTTGTTGGGCAAGTATCACAGCGGCTCCTAAAACAACTGTCCGCTGTGGGAACACCTTGTTCGTAAACACCTTATAACTCTCACATGTCTAATTCCACATCATTTGTTCACAAAGAAACATCCAATAAATAACTAAGAAATCAGAAAAACATGCCTCTACATGGATAGATTGTGAAAAGGACACTTACCTCGACATACTGTACTGGTGTCAGTTTACTTTAATATGAACAAATACAGAGGTTAAAAACTTCAAGGTTCAAGTTTTAGCCTGCAGTGTCACTTACTGATACCTCAGCTAGATCCCACAAAGCTTTATATGAACTGGTACTCTAAAACTTAGTGAATAATTATCTATCAAAGAGAAGACAAATAAAAGGGGTGGAAAAAGCCAGCAATGTAAACTTTGTCTCAGTTTACTTGATGTTGTCTTGGGCGGAGGGGGGCACTGTGTCACACTTTGATCTAGACAAGTCAGTTTCAGTTGCATGTTTGTTCAACCAGCATCTTCTGTATAAATGAAATGTATGATCAGTCTCCACTACCACTGTGTTGATGCAGGGACGTACCCGTTTGTGACATCGTCCAACTGCACGGTGGGCGGGGTGTGTACGGGTCTCGGCATGCCACCCCAGAACGTTGGGGAGGTCTACGGGGTCGTCAAGGCGTACACCACCAGAGTCGGCATTGGAGCTTTCCCCTCAGAGCAGAACAACGTAAGAGGACGCACGTAGTCACATGCACCACCCATCAATATGCAAACATGACATAAAAACAAACAGCAAGTCCTTTTCAAGTCATGTATTTTTAAAAAATGTGTCACAAGACGTGTCATTTTCAAGTTGACTTTTAGCTGCAAGGATCAACACACTCGTGTTATTCACCTTGTCTATATAAAAAGTGTCATGTCTTCATGTGTACCGTATAGTTTTGTTCTCAAACAGCACCACCCAGAGGAGGTTTTGCCACATTGACACCGATAACCAGCTGCAGTAAACTTCACTCATATTGTTGTCTTTAGGAGGTCGGAGAGCTTCTTCAGACTCGGGGGAAGGAGGTGGGTGTGACCACAGGCAGGAAGAGGCGATGTGGTTGGCTGGATCTGGTGCTCATTAAATATGCACACATGATTAATGGCTTCACCGCGTAAGTTCCTTTTGCACGTATTTGTGTTGATTTGTGTAGTTTTATATTTGTGTATCAGAGGTCCTAATGCAGTATTTTTTTTTGTTACATTTGTTGAAATCTTTCCTCTCAGAGTGCGATTACGGCTGATTATCATCTGCGGGTGCACACTTTTTTTTAACTTTCCGGTCCTCTTTGCTCTCTCCCAGTTTAGCACTCACGAAACTGGACATACTTGACGTGTTCACAGAGATCAAAGTGGGCGTTGCCTACAATGTCAACAACCAAACTATACCTCACTTTCCAGGTGAGCCAGTGTGTGAATGAATTATTTTAATTACGCTATTACTGACTTTTGACATTAGCTATAATCTGATGTTGTTAGTAGAAAAAAAGAATTGATGCCTTCAGTAGATATTTTCTAACCTCTCCTTGACTCCTCTTCCAGTCTGAGTGATTATTTATAGAGAGCTCTATTTCAAGGCAGAAACATATTGATCTGTTGTCATAGCTGCAGGATTACAGCCTCCTGTGAAGCTAATGGTGTGATATTACCACCACCGCCCAACCCTCTCCCAAACCCCTCGTGTCATTGATTATGTGCCAGCCAATCAGGAGGTGTTGCAGCGTGTGGAAGTCCAGTATGAGACGCTGCCGGGCTGGAACAGCGACACTTCGGCCGCGAGAAGCTTTGAGGAGCTGCCCGAGAACGCCCAGAAATATGTGCGCTTCATCGAGGAGCACGTGGGAGTGCCTGGTATGACCCCACGTATACACTGTTATTGTCAATACACAGATATGTAGAAGATTAAAAAAAACATACAACTTCAGCTGTCTTATCTGATCATGTCAAAAGTGCAACATCAACTAAATTAATTTGAATTGTAAAATATCTGAACACTTCTTCCTCTACTGCTTTTAACAAATAAGCACATGCATGACAAAAGACTGCAATCAGTGAAAGCACCATTGTGACAGCAAAGTGAGGAGGTATTTGTGACCAGCAATGCATTTTCATCTTTAAATATATCCACATTAAACTATACAAATCAAAGTCCAACTAACACTTAAGCAAACCTAAAGTACTGGCTAACCAGTAACCTGGTTTCTGGAGTAGATGAGCACTTACTCATTGACACACAGATATGTGGTAACAGAGCAGGAGCCCCTCTGCTGTGGAGAAATAAACACACCATCCTCTGCTTCTCCGTTTCCCCAGTCAAGTGGATCGGAGTGGGCAAGTCTCGGGAGTCCATGATCCAGCTGTTCTAGACGAGGGGAGCAGAAACACGAGGATGCACAGCAGCGAGTCAACTGTACCCTTCTCCCCTCTGCCCCGACACACACACACAGCCTACCTACCTGTCTCAACTCTACGACATAGACATGAACATCATGTCCGTTCTTAATGCTTTACCACTGTATCACCAGACTGTCCCACGTCACAGAGCGAAGCTCTCTGGCGTCAGACTCCCATCATACCGACCTCCATGGAACAAAGCATCTCCATCTGGGTTTTTAACAGTTTTTAACTTTAGGGTAACAGTTCCACAGTCAGTTTCCTCCCTTAATTTGTCCCTGTTTATATGGTAGCCATTTATTTCAGACATAAAAACACACTCGGTGACACCAGCCACCATCAGGTCTGAGAGAGGACACGAGGGAACGGACTCGACACACACAAACACACACTGACTGCCCTAAGGAACTGTCCGCCGATGTTTGGTTGATCAAATGTTGTTCAAGTGTATTTTTGTTAATCTATGCGGTGTTTAAAATGCGCTGTGCCAGTCCGGTGTACATCAGTTTAAATGTTTTAACCTCTGCACTTTAGATGCTTTGGACTATATCTGCTTCATGTTTTATTCTGCCAGGTTTACAGAACAACCTGACACGATAAAGGGATCCTTTAATATTCGTAATGCGTCTTTATTTGTGTTTTTCGTCATCAGACAGAATACTACTTATGTTGCCTTGTCATTCAACCAAAAAACGCTTTTAAATTTCCTGTAGCTAGCGGCTGCTTCCACTGAATGCTGAATGTTGATGAAGTGTGGGTGCACATTGTGATTTTCTGTTTAATTTTAACAGGTGAGCTTGTGCGTTTTCCATGAATTGGTACAGAAGATCTGGTATAACACGGGAAAATCAGTT
>JAVQJZ010181727.1:0-13624 GCA_036025355.1 Leiopotherapon unicolor | reverse complement strand
GCAAAATGAACCATATTTACCTTGAACTCTCCCACCACAGAGGGATCCTCTTCCTCATCTTCATACTTTCCTCGCTGAAGTTTAAAAGTGTTGCAGAAATCGGTTAGCCCCTGGAACTGTTCAACCTCTTCTAGTTCTCTGGTATATACCTGAAAGACCGCAACATATAACAACCACATCAGAGACAAGAGATAACAATCACAAAATTTCATCACTGACAAAAAACATCTTCTTGCTTTGGGTGTATACTACTGAAGCTTTTCGTATCTACAAAAAGAGGTTTAGGACTCTCTGGTCACAGCCCCGCCTGTCATAGCTAGCTGTAACTTGTAAAACCAACACAAAGTCTGACAAAGATTAGATCACTTCTTGTGTTTTCGCAATGTGCGACGGCATGTCCTCACCTGCAACTTGTCGTATCCCTTTTTCAGGTAAGGCCCACATTTTTCATGCTCGTCAACAGAGGCATAGAATTTGCTCCACCAATCTACTGCTTCCTCCTCCTACACAGTAGATAATAAGGATAAACTTAGATTTATTAGAGATGCAATCTGTGGGTTGACTATCTGTGAAAGGAGGAAATCTTACTTTTTCTGCTTGAAGCTGCAAAGTGGGAAGGAAAAAAAGAAGACTTGTCAATATGAATAAGGATTTGTGAAAATATAGCCTCACACCGTTTATGAAGCAAAACTGTTTACCTCAGTTGTAATGATTGGCCTCTCATCAATGTTTATGACAACATCTCCCTGGCTGGCAGCAATCATTGCCACTGCAAAATCAACAGAAAGATATAAGAAAGGATAAAATGGGTTTCTACTGTACAGTAGTATGTAAGTACCTGCCTCAGTCCATGCATGTGTGTATGTACCTCTAGCAGACATGCAGACGTCATCGTTGATGCGATACGGATCACAGCGGAACTCTTCCAGGCAGTCGATGGTGCACTGACCCACCACAGGTTTCCTACCGAATGGTCGATGGTCGATTACCTTCAGCACAATGGGTGGGGTGTACATCTCTTCTTTAGGGAGAAGCTAGGTGGGAGAATAATAGAACGGGCCACATAAGAAAATGTGTAAAATCTACACATGAAACCGTTACAGTTGTCTGAATATTTCTTCTCGAAAGTTTTGAGGTAAATACCACTTTGAAAAGCAGCACTGATCCGGGGAAGTTGGGGTTCTTTTTGAAGTTCTTGATCACAGCAGTTTGAACAATCTCACCGCCACATTCCACTATCAAACTGGGGGAGGAAACGGTGGCCAACTGGTAGGTCTTCATGTTCCTCAAGCCCCAAGTCAAGACCTGGAATCAAATAAACATGACACACAAGAAAATCACATCAATCAAGCTAGCATGGGCAGATCAAGGATACAAGATATGTTAAGGGTAGAGAGGGAGTTCTAAATGAGAGATACAACCACGACCAATATCTTAGGGTTGGTCTGGTCTTGTCGGGTCATGTAGCAAGTGTGAGGGGAATTTATAGCGACTGGCAAAGGAACAGGATGACCTGGTGTACCTCAATCGCAGTGAGCTGCACTACAGGCCTGATTCCTTGGGGAACCATGTAGAGCTTCTCCCCTCGTCGGGGAGGCACCAGGGGCATATCTCCCTCATTTGCCTGCAGGTCAAAGCACAGCATCACCTCCTAAGTACAGTTTCATAAAATTAAGTTACAGTACGTTTACTTTTTTTAAGAATCTTTTTTACCTTGTCCTTTAATATGAGCTCTGCGGCCAGCAGCACCTCACCGGCACTGCGACCTTTTTTGATGACAGGGAACCACAGCAGCTTTGGGCTGACAGCTATGCTGGGGTTCAGTTTAACCACAGGAAGACACGTACAGCGGCCCATGGGCTCATCTTTACCCTAGTAGATGAAGCACAGTAGCACTTAGTTAAGCCTGAATATATCCACCATAATCACAGTTACATTTCCCTGATTATCCATGTGATTTGATTAGAAGTTTGTCAGATTAATTAAACAATGTACCACTTGATCGCTGTCGTACAGCTCCAACACTACATCA
Source organism: Leiopotherapon unicolor (assembly GCA_036025355.1). Lineage (NCBI taxonomy): Eukaryota > Metazoa > Chordata > Actinopteri > Centrarchiformes > Terapontidae > Leiopotherapon > Leiopotherapon unicolor. Next base: position 11,592 of record JAVQJZ010181727.1, on the reverse strand, counting down.
GGAGGGTTTTTCGCGATAGTTTGTGGGTCTCCGTAGATTTCAATGTCCTCAAAGATGAGAGTCTGATCCCATGTGGGGTTCAGGGTGGCCCTTATGACTTCTGTGGTCTTACTCATGTGTAGAAAAGACACATGGGCATAGGGATCTGAAGGGCATAAGTATTTTTTAGGATTTTATTTTAGGTGGCAATGTGAAACAGATCACGTGGAAGCTGTGATGTTTAATGTACTTCTTCACTTAATTCATTCCTGTTAACCAGACTTTATTTTCACCTGAGAAGCTGTCTTTGTCCATGGCACAGAGATTCCTCCCCTGATACACATACACTCGCAGATGATAAATACAAGACCCTGAGGGGAGATCACGTTCATCGACATGTTAAACTGTATCCCAAATGAAAACAATATAATCTCACAGGACACCTAATACACTGTTCATTAGGCAAGTGAACTTTTTTTTTCAGATTTTACTGAGTTTGTGATTCATTGTTATCTTGCATTAGGACCAGTCGGGAAGTCAGAAAAAACATGAATCCTTTAATCAGCATGAGTGACAAGGAATTAACTTTATCTAGCCCAAGTACTTACGGCCGAAGTGGCAGGAAACAGTGGGCGTGTTGGCACCAAATACTTTGGCTGCATCCGTTTTACTGGCCTTCTCGTCAACATCAACCCCCTGTCAACAAAAACGCAGGGTGAGGTTCTTACAAAAACACTGTGCAGCTAACCTTTGAGCAAAAGTGAAGAAAATCTGAAGCAAAAAAAATGCAGAACTAAAATAAACTTCCTGAGTTATTTGCCAACATCAGACAGGAACAGGCACATGTTGGAGAATAATGAGAGGATATGACTCAGATGGCATAAAGAAACTCATTGGGAGCATTTAGGAGTACAACAATTTCTCAGGGGACTTTAGACTTACTAATGCCCCTTCCAATCTGAAGATGGCAGAGGCCCCGATGCTGTCTGATGGCACCATCTTTCTTCTCCAGCGGCGGCGGCGAAATGTGTCAGAGGTGCGCTCCTTCCTGTGAAACTTCCAGCCAATCAGGGAAGAGTATTCCCAGCCTTCCCCTGGTTCTCTCTTCTAGAAAACACATACGGACAAGAAAGGAATGCAAGATATAACATAGCATCTCTAAAATGACTTCTTTTTCTTATCTACCTCTAGCTCTTCTTCCTAACCTCAGTAGCAGCCATTTTATCAGATATCTTCTTTCGTGGTCTTATGAGTCTCTTCCTGCGATGGATGTGGTACATTTTCTCTGCTGCAACCCAAGATTTGGGCTTATCATCAGGGGGAATAGTGACTCCATATTCCCAACCTGGCAGCAAAAGACACACACACACGCACACAGGACCGGTTAAACTTGTACTGTCTCAATAATAAAAATACAAAGAACAGAAGATTTCACTTTTAGCGTTCGTGTTACCTCTCTCATCCACAGCCCTGTTGCTGTCAAAGCTCCAGTCATCCTCCCAGGTCCATCCAGGTGGACACTCAAAGTCTCCTGGGCTTTGAGCCTTTTCTCCATTCTATACAACACAGGCCCGCTGTCATTCGTGGATGTATGGTTGTGATTTTGCAGTATTTAGTGGTTCAAAAATGAAAATCAAAATGTTTCTTTTCTTCCATCTACTACTACCTACTATTTGACTGTTTGAGTGATTGCATTTTTTTTGGAATTCCAATATTCCTTTTTAGCTCTATTTTACTCTCTAACTCTTGAGGGACAACACAAAATTCCCCATTATGCACCTAGTCGCTATTTTTGTCTTTTCAGTGGGTTCATCAGAGATTTTTTTCTGAAAACAACTGCTTTCTTCTCCTGGAAGAAGAACAAGAAGTTGCCATCTATAAAAGGAAAAAGTGAATTTAAAGATGCTAAAACACTCCACAGGACTGATGTGAGCTGCAGAGTCTGGTGATAACTCTCAGCAGGTTCATCACTATGAGCGACCCATTAGGGAAAGCTCTGCAGATTGCAACCTGGGTCACACCCATAAAAGGCCACATGCTTATGTACGTAAAGGCAACCGCAAAGCAAACCACCTGTCTTAGGTACATAATAGCACAAGAGAAACAGATAACATTGGAAACTAACATGAATAGACAGGCTTTTGTCCTGTTATCTTCACCTACATTGTTCGCAAAAACTCCCAAAAGTTATAGGTGTCTGTGAATGTGTGAGAGTTGTACCACGTCTGTGTAGGGCTCTGCAGCAGGTTTCCACTCTCCACCGGGGAAACGTGTTTCATTCTGAAAAACCTCATCTGTGAATTCTGTGTGGCCTGCATCTGCTTCTGTCAACAGGCTGTAGAAAACACCAGCAAACCACACACAGGTTCATAAGAAGCATTATGACTCAGACAGTTACTATGTGGGGCCGTGATAAACAGAGCGAAACAGCTCAGAAACATTATTTACATGAGCCTGGGAGAATGTAAGCACCTCAGAGGGACAGGGCACTAATGGAGGGAGGCAGATCTCCTTAAACCAAAACACTGGCTGATGCTGAATTCCTTTTCTCTTCCTGTAATTGTGTTCATAATCAGATTCTGCTCTGAGGCTGGTGCAAGCTCTGATTTATAACCGTCAATTAATAGGACAGGGCTGAAATATCAACAACTGAAGAGTGTTCGACTGCACAGTGACAACAGGATGTTTGCACTTGATGTCTGTACAAGTCATTAATCACAAAGGACTGTGTGAGTTTGTGTGTGATAAAGTGGGTTTCTTAAACTTACCACCGCTCAGGATCAACAAACCAGTCTCCCTCCCATTCCCATCCACGTGGCGGCAGAAAACGCTCCTGTTTGAGTTTCACCTTTCCGGTCACATCTGAGAACTTATGGCGACCGACCAGGCCGGTAGTTCCCCACTTCCCAAGCACATGGGCCTGGTTCTCATACTGCAGAAGGAGGGAAGGTGTTAGATAACACAGAGATAATACAACTGAAATCAGATAACTGTTAGCGTGGCAACTGTACCATTTCAGCATACACACTGAAGTTCCCCTCTGAGAAGCTGTTGAACTTCTTCTCATGGGCAGAGAGGCCGAGCCACATGTTCACCCGCAGCTGAACAGGAATCTTCACCCCTTTGTTTTTGTCCATGGGGTACTGAAAAAACAATAATTATGATACCTGTTTCTGAAATGTAACAGTAAAATATATGATTAGAATTATGTTGTTACTATGTTGTTGTATGTTTATGAGGTTTGTACCTGCATGAAGATGGTCTGGGGTCGTCCACAGTATTTGCCTTGAGACTGTTCACTGAAGTTGGAGTACAGGATCCAGTTTGCTGGGACTCGGGCAAAAGCCACCCGCTTCTCTCCTCTTAACATCCAAATGATCACGTCAGGCAGGCTGTTCTGGGGCTGATAGACACACACTATATTTTTAGCATAACAGAGGTTCACTGACATCTGTTTGAATGAAATGATATCATTTTTTTTTTGCTAGAAGTGGCAGACTTGAGCCTCTATAGTAAAGTTTAATTTCTCCTGACCTCTTCTGCCAGCTGCTTGATTCTGTCCAACCAGTCTTCAATATCACCAACAGTAGCTTTGACATCTGTGGCTTCCTCTCTCATGCGATTGGCCATTTTTTTGATACTCTCCACGGCAGCATCACGCAGTTTTTTCATCTGGAGATCCAGTGCGGTCACATTGGGCTGGCCCTCCAGTTCTGGAAGCTGAAAACTGTGAAAAAGAAAGTAATGTTGAATGGAAAAACTACATGAACCCAATAACCAACTGCAAATGTATCTGACCTAAAAGCACTAACCACAAAACATTTGTCTTAATGATAAATTGCATTATAGCATTACTTTCTTTCATTATTTGTCTGGCCCCGTCTCACCTGTTAAGGTCTTCAATCATGTGGTTGATGAGTTTAACCCAAATCTCTACCAGACGTGACTCGGGTTCCTTGGCTAAGATGGCTGTTTTTAAAGAGATGAGGTGTGACTCCTAAAATAGATGACAAAGACAGATAGAGGACATTACTGAGTCGTACTACGCGTGTAGACAAGTGCAACATTTGGGCATACTTTGTGCCAATGTACCGCTGCGACTTTCTCACCAGTCTCTCAGCAATAAAGAGGAGAACATTGACAGAGTCCAGACGGTGGCTGATGTCTTCCCAGTATGAGGTGAGAATCACTACAGGCTTAGTGTCAGCCCAGGGCAGGTAATAGTAGTGATTACCTGTGGGATACAAAATAAATATACCCAAGGGTTTTAAACACAACTTGTGGACTAGACCACACAAATCCGCTGTCTCATGTTTTTGAACTTATTACGCGTTAAACGCACTTACAGGGTAGCAAACAGCGTAATTTATAAAAACAATGTCCACTAATGATATAGTCTGCTAATTATTGTTATTATTTTAGACAAATGTACTGTTCTTAAATTCACACAGTAACAAAGTCTAACTCTTTGTGTCATGATTACAAAACTGATTATAAAAAGGTGAGAGTTGTTTTTTTGAATTCTCACAGACGTCTTTTCATACCGTCAAACACAGCAAAGCTGTACTGGGTGGTGGACGACAGGGGCTTGCAGGTGGAGTCCAGCTTGTTACCATAGTTTCCCATGCTGACCTCAAACTGAATTGGCTCGCCTGGCTCTTGGAGCATGCACGCACAGTGGAACACGGCGCACAGAGAGTACTTCCTCCTCCGCTGGTATTTCTGCAATAAGAAGAGTGGCAATGCAAAGACATAAATTAAAGGTTTCAGACTGATAAATCATGCCTCTGTTCACCGAGGTACTGACTGATATATTCATTTTAAAAATCTGCAGTGTTGTCAAGAAAAAAAGGAAATAAGCAAAATGACTACTCACAGATTCAAGACTATGGGGCCTGTGTGTTAAGGGATCTAATAGAAACCAAATGATTGCAGGGACAGCAGTAATGATAGTATACCTGTGCCACCAGAATGTCATCACTGGAGATATCTTCCACGTTCTTTTCAGCCTTCGCATCCAACTGAGTGGACAGTTCAACAAGGACCCTCCCCCTGTAGGCAACACCTTCACCCTTTGACAGATTAAAATGCAAAAAAACTCAGGTGCACATCATCATGTAGGTGAAATATCACATTTATCTGTACCTACTGAACCCTCCATACTGAGCTGACAGGACAGTCTTACCTTTCCTAGGTTGAGTTGCTCATACGGGTCGGGCAGGCCGGTAAATTCTCTCGGGCTGCCGTACAGGTTGATATAGCAAGGCCCAAAAGCTGGGAGAAAGCCAATCTCTGAAGCCGCTGTGCTCACTGTAACACACACGGACACTGTTTATAACCTCACATAGACAGGGTTATATAATAATAAATATGATAATAAAAGATACACAAACAGAGGCAAAGAGTTAAACTCTGGTTATGCTAAAGTAAATCTGAATATCTGATATGTAGTTTGTTATTTTATGAATAATATGCTCCAATCTTCCCTGAGAAGTGATTCAAGCAACAAATTAACAGTTGTCGTCTTTTTTTAGATATGACCATTTCTTACGTACATTCAGAAACTGCATTGGAATTTTCAGCCCGTGTGTCTGTTTCAAATGGAGAGAAAGACATACATGTTCAATGACATGTGATGACATTCATTACAAAAATACAAATTACACAATTACCTTCGATCTCTCCACCAGAGGAAGATATTTTGCCTAGATTTAAAAAAGTTGTTCCTATGGCATCATCCTTGGAGAGACGATCCCTGCCAAGAGTAAGTCGGCACGTCAGATATTGTTTGTGATATTACTGTCACACATGCAGCTGTGCTTGAATGAATTTAAGCTCTTACCAGTCATACATAGTCAACTTGATGTTTTCACACATGGATGGGAACTACAGAGGTAACCAGAGAAATATGTTACTAAACACCTAAGTAGGGTTTTTTTTATTTCAATCAGCGCCATAACATTCATCTTAACATGCATGTTTCATACCTTGACTTGGAGATTGATGAGCTCATTCCACTCAGGATTAGCACTTTTCTCAATGATTTTGGTATGCAGCTAAAACAAAGAAAATGTTTTTATATATAAATAATATTCATATAAAGCATATTCATATACTTTAAAAAGTATTTCTAGATACTTAGACACGTAATACCTTCTTTCCAGCAAAGCTAACTTCCAAATATGGATCCACCAAGTTTTTCCTGTCTCCTTCCCCTCCAAAGACCTGTTTCACCGTCTGGACAAAGGCATCATCCACTGCAAGTCAAAGTAGCTCGTAAATAGATGTTTTTGTTCTTTTTTTTCAAGGGGATTAAGCTGCAGGGATGAGTTCTTAAGAGTTTATGGCTCACTTACTCTGTGGCATGTCCTCTGCACGGTAGACTTTGAGGCTGAGTGTGGCACTTCGCATTGCCACACCAGCCGGCACCAAAAGATTGCTTTCTATGTCATCCTGCTCCTGGTTTTTATCTCTCTTCTCAGTCTGTACAGAGGAAAGAGGACAGGAGGAGTTAATTATGACCTTTTTCAATTCTGATCTATACTCTGGTACAATGAAATGTGATGGTTGGTCAGTAGGTACACAAACCGGTGGCTCATCTCCAGTGCCCATAATAATTATGCTGACTTTCAGGTAACCTCTGGCCCCTGAACTGGAGTCATCAGGATCACTCAGGAGGAGCCATTTCCTCATTATGGCATGACCTTGATATGGTATAATATACAATTTGATCAAATATTCACATAATGTATACAAATAAATAATCATTTTTTAGTTTTTCACTTTTTCACTTGACAGGTAAATACTGACCTGGTTCATCATAGACGTAGCCGACATCCAGCTGGGTGAAAAAAAGTAGTGGGAAAATGTAAATCTCTCTGCAAAAAGCTGCAGTTCTGCAACCTTGGCTCTCTACTAGTGCAAAATAAATACATAAATAAGGCAGAGATAATGACAGGAACTAACATACCTTAAATTCTCCCATTAGACTGTCAGCTCTGAGGGAGAAGGAGTCGTAAACCTATCAAGAAAAACACAGCATTACATCAACACAGCAGATGTAGATGTATTGTACTTGTTTTGTTTGTTTTTTTAAATAAAGAAATAGTATCGAAAGGATTTATCTACGCACCCTGAGACCAATGCTCTCATCGAACAGTTCTGATGGGAGCATGTTGACATTGTAGAAGAACATCTGAGGGGCAAAAACAAATCTTAAAATGAACGGGCCTGTCTCTTGTCACTGAATCCAGAATGCTTTTGGATGTCAGACACACTTTGTTTTCACTTACAATTCATTAAGCTCAGATGCTTATGCTTTGGCAGAAGCGGAGACATGGAAAAATGCATACAAGAGGAGTTAAGATACGACAGAGAGCTGAGTACTCTGCGCCACTGTCACATCACCGCTGCAGATAAAGACAGAAATACCCCAGAGGGTTATCAAAGCTGGTGGGGATTAAGTGGCAAAGAGAGAAAACGAGACTATGTTAAAAAAAAAAAAAAAGACAAGCAAGATAAAAGCCAAAAGTAAGTGATCAGATTTTTTTGTACTGATGGACTGATTACCTCATCAAAAAATGGGTTGTTTCCTCTTCTAATTCTGGTCCTGTGGGTCTGTCCACACACATTCACTTTAACCACTGGCTTGATGTTGTTGCCAGGCAGCTGTCGGCACTCGATAACCCGAACACGAATCTGGACGTTGCCAACAAAAGTGAGACAGCTGAACAAACAGTTTGAAAAGGTACCATTTATTCACTTGCCTCGGCAAATATGTAACTAAATATCTTGTTCAGTGCAGGCTTGCTCACAGTTCTAGACATTTTAAGAGAAGAAAAATATGCTCCCAATGAAAATGTGTGAAATTGTTTTCCCTGATGTGAGACCAAAAGGATGCTCACAAGTTTATAGTTCTCTAACGTGAGAGACAAATTCACAAAGTATTGTCTGGACCAGGCTTCAGTATATATTTACACTAGTGAAGCCCTCTGTCATTCATGTGATTAACTATATAAATTGTGCATTTGTGATTATTCAGGAACAGATAAATCAAAACTCAAAACTCAGACAATACCTGGAAGTCCTGAGGCTTGTTGGCCAGGGATCTATTTCTCTTACGGCTGAGACGGATCGCCTTCTGGCTGCGTTTCCCAGGCTGGTTTGGCGAAGTGGGAGCTCCTGGACCTCCACCCTGACCTCCCGCCTCCACATCAGCCTCCCCGTCATCACCCTCATCGCTGCCTTCTGTGGTGCAAACCATAATAATCACAACATGCTTTGAAACAACATCCCAGACACACTTTATAGAAGAGGAAACACCTGCAGCTGAGCGTGTGTGATCACTCCACTTTTGACAACACGGCAGAAACTTTAAAACCTGACAATAATCACAAAGAATATACCCAGCAAACCTAGTTTGTTTGAAATATGGGAAGCCTCAGTATTAGTAAAGTAATCTTAAATTGCAACTTGCTAAGCCTCAAAGGACAGAATTGCGTAGTGGATTTTATTCATCCTAGAACTCATAAAATGTTAAATGTGCAGCCTAAGAAACCAGATCGCTGTGTCTAACACTACAGGGGCACATAGAAACATTACCATCTTAATTTGTTGGTAAGATGGTCTACTTACCAGCATCCGCACAAGACATGTCTCCATCAGGCTGATCATTTAGGTTTGGAGCAGTATTGGCAGGTGGTTCATACTGAATGAACAAATTAATGGTTGCCTAAAAAAGTAAATGGTTTCTCAGTTAGCATTTTCAGCACTAATGTATCTATAAAGAAACCTGGCATCAGCCACTCCAGAGCTGAAGCTTCCTGAACATAAAGAGTCACGTAAAGGTGCATGGAATATGTTTAGGATCACGTTAGTAACTAAATGTATTCACCCCGACAGCCTGTTGTTTCTCATTGACCAAGGGGACATTCTTGGATGGGAGGGACTTCAAGTGACCGCTGGCTAAATCTCTCAGAGAGATTTTTGCAGAGCCAATGAACCTGAAAAAAGACCACATTAATGCACTTTTAGTCAGACAGTCATATAGAAAATACATCAGAAAATAAATTATTGTGGCTGGAGGGAAACCATTTTTTAAAGACAGCTAGCTAAAAGAGACAATGGGCTAGAAAAAGAGACAATGGGGTGGATACTTTGGTTCCACAGTGTGTCATGTAATTGGAGGGAGTGTTTATTACTTTTGTTAATCGTTGCCCTGGATGTTTGACAGTTTCCACTTCCCAATTTCACTTCTTCACATAATATCAGAAAACCAAGCAACAACACCTACATTGTTGCTCTTTCTACTAAGCGGAAGTCATTTGACACTGATTAATAACTGCAGTGGATTGTGACACACTGGGCATTTTCTGAGATCCTCCCAGAAGTCTGTCACTCATTTGTGATGGTAGATAAATCCCATAAGGCAAAATAGTCACTTGACCTGTCATCAACATTCATGCTGTATGTTGTAGGTCCTTGTGACAAACATCCACTTTGCCTGGAAAATCTTTGCAAAAGGGGTCATTTGGGAGCATCAGTATCATCTTTCAGAAGGATAAATGGGACACTTCACAGTGTGACACCGACCAGCTGGTTGTACAGGCTAGTTCCTAAGATGATCAAAAAATACACAAGAAAGACTAGAAAGATGGAAACAGTTAACATCTGCCACAGGCATGTGCTGGGCGCTCCATGCCCAGTCTAAGTGGGGACAAATATAGAGCCAAGGAGGCGGGTTAAACGACAGTCTGAAGTAAGCAACTTGAGAACAGGAAAAATCATCTGCTTGGGCTCTGCTTTTCTTCTCTTTGATTCTCAACACTTGGAAAGTAGGGCCAAACTTTAGAGGATACACCAGAGAGGAAATCTGGTGTGGCAGTTAACTGTCTCTATCAGAGCAGAGGTCACATGCAAGGACTAGATTAATGTGTGTATATATAACTCTTATGAAAGTAGAAAACAAAACTTTAAACTCAAGGTTCAAGTATGTAGAACTGCTCCACTGAAAAAGAAAGGAACACATTTCTTGGTCAAAAGCCAGACTATGATTTGCCTGGGTCACTGATATATTTTAAACAAAGCCATTTTAGGAGTAAAAAAATGTCAGTAGTTTGCACCGCCGCTTTGTGGAGACGGCATATTTTGATAGCACCACAGATAAGATATCCCTCTTTAAGTCACATTCTTTACCCAGATTTTCTTAAGGTTGTGGGCCTGGGTGACAGCTGTGTCGCCAGCATGTTCATTCAAACTTACTTCCCTCTAGAATCAACCTAATACAGTGTCTAAAGTTCATTTCACATTACAGCATGACAGGCTGAGCTGCTAGTCATCACTAATGTGCCAATGACAAGCCAGCGCAAGCTCTGTTATTCACCCTCCTGATCATGGAAAAATATCTACCGGTAAGTGCATTCGTGGCTGAGGCAGACACCCTCTCCCTCCCCCATCTCCTCCTTGTGCCTGCCTCAGAATAATTTATACTGTACACAGTCAGTCACTACAGTGACTCAGTGGAAATGCCATTACTTGGTCTACATTCTTGTCTGCACTGCAGAGAAACAAAAAGGGTCAAACTCACATTGTTTCAAAAACCATGTGTGAGCCCAGCAAACAAATAATAATAATATTAGTCTGAGGCTAAAGTGGGGAAGGTTAAAAAAGTGATTTTTTTTCCTTTTAAGGCAACATTCCTTGTAACTTGCTGTGCTATTGTGAAGGAGACAAAGCGCCGCCTTTGCTTGCACTGCAAGTCTTAACATGGTCGCAGTGAGTCCTGTGGTTAAAAGCTCAGTGACGTTAAAACATGTTCCTCAAACAAGCTTCATAATGACTATTTTCAACCATATAACCGGAAAAAAGACTGCACTTTTACCACAAATAAACACGCAGTTTAACCTCAAACACTTTCCATTGAGGAAGTGGTTTTCACTCAAAGACCCTCCACCTGTTGAAAAGTGACCTGCGTGTCTGATGCCTTCTAATCACATACTTGTCTTTGCCGATTGTCTCATAGTCTTTGACGACCACGCTGATGAAGGAGGATGTATCCAAGGAAGAGCCTTTCAAATCAAATTCAAGCGTCTGTAATTACAGGGAGGACACAGTCACAACCAGTCACCAGCATACAGCAATTTTAACTGAGGATATAGCAGCTCGCAGGTGACTAATCTTTTTCCAAAAAACAAATCCACAAACTGTAACTCTCACACTTCGCAGTGAATTTTAATGCACAACTCACTTCATTCCAAACAGGATTCAATTCATTGTCGACTGCTTTGGTTTTCTTCTTTTCACCTGTAAACACAATAAAGAGTACCATATGTATCTGCACAAAAATCATTATCTGGTGTTATAGTATTGTGTCTTCCAAACATTGTGGCTGCAACCAAAAAATAAATGACTGAATCAACATTTTATAGTATTCTGGAAACAGAGGAATGCCTCATAGTCTTATTTATGAAGAGATAAAGAACAAGCCATGTAGCCAGAACCACTTCTTTAGGGACAGAGGGGCGAATCTGACTATATAAGGATGTGCTTTTTGTTTAATGCATGAATCATTGTCAGACTAATAAGCTCCAGGAAGAGATGCATAATGCAACTACA
>JAVQJZ010181725.1:0-11386 GCA_036025355.1 Leiopotherapon unicolor | reverse complement strand
GTGGTCATGATGGGTGGTGGAGCACTTGCCCGCTTCAGTTTGCGCAGGAAGTAGAGACGCTGCTGTGCTTTCTTGGCCAGTGATGCAGTGTTGGTGGTCCAGGAGAGGTCATCACTGATGTGCACACCCAGGAACTTGGTGCTGCTCACCCTTTCCACTGCAGCACCGTCGATGGTCAGTGGGTGGTGTTGGGTGTGGCCTCTCTGGAAGCTGACAACAATCTCTTTGGTCTTGCTGACGTTTAGCAGGAGGTTGTTGTCTTTGCACCATCTGGTCAGCTGCTGCACCTCTTTCCTGTAGTGGGTCTCGTCGCCTTTGGTGATGAGGCCCACCAGTGTCGTGTCATCTGCAAACTTCACCAGGTGGTTGGAGCTGTGGGTTGGTGTGCAGTCATGTGTCAGCAGGGTAAAGAGGAGAGGGCTGAGCGCACAGCCTTGTGGGGCCCCTGTGCTCAGGGTGATGCTGCTTGAGATGTTGTTGCCAACACGCACCGCTTGAGGCCTCTGGCTGAGGAAATCCAGCAGCCAGTTGCAGAGGGAGGTGCTGAGGCCCAGTTTGTCCAGTTTGCAGATAAGTTGTTGTGGTATTATGGTGTTGAATGCTGAGCTGAAGTCAATGAACAGCATTCTCACATATGAGTCTCAGGTCTCTCACACACATTTTTTTTAAATATTGGACACTCCCAGCATGTCAAATTGCCTGATGAACTGAGAACTGTCTCAAGTGTCTACTCCGGCTGCAGTATTTTTAGTCTGTATGCAACCACTGACGTTTTTTTTGTGTCTTTCAGTGGTGCTGAGCGAGGTCATCCAGGCCTTCTCGGTACCAGAAAATGCAGCGAGAATGGAGGAGGCTCGAGAAAGTGCCTGCAACGACATGGGCAAGATGCTGCAGCTTGTGCTCCCCGTGGCCACCCAGATTCAACAAGAGGTGATCAAAGCCTACGGCTTCAATAATGAAGGAGAGGGTAAGCATGATGTAGCATATTCTACCATTAAGATATACTTTACTGCTAGAAAATGTCCTAAAGTTTATGCTGTCATGTGCAGAAAGGACATTTGAGCACAGATACATATGTGGTGGTTTCTTGGATTTAACAAAAAAGGCCATTGAAAAATCCAGAGCCACAACAGCCTCCTGTATGGAGGAATATTGTGCTGTAGGATTGAGCTCAGACCAGGATTCATCATAGTATTTACTAGAGCTGAGGTATATAGATCTAACATTGATGTTAGATCATACACTTAGTGTCATCTGGGAACTGGTTATTGTATTTTTATATGATAAATGTGGGTTTTTTTGTATTAAATCTTAGTTAAGTTAAATATGAATTTTATGAACATAGCTGTTTGGGCTGAGTGAAATAAAGACATTACTAATCACTGACATTCTCTTATTATTGTTGTGTTTGAATATCATTTGTAAATTAACCCTAAAATACACATACATGTCATATAAATGTATAGGTAGATGTTTAGGTACTGTATTTTGTCAATTGTGATATTCTATGAGTAGCTAAATGTTTTATCACATTAATATCAGCTGTTCTTGACTTTCAGGTGTCCTAAAATTTGCCAGGTTGGTGAAAATGTATGAAACCCAGGACCCTGAAATTGCAGCCATGTCAGTTAAACTGAAGTCTCTCCTCCTGCCGCCACTGTCGACACCACCTATAGGAGGCGCTATTCCAGCTTCATAGGAATTATTTACATTCAGTCATCAACTGCAAGGTTACTTTCATCTATTTTGGATCAACTTGAACATACTGCTATTCCAACATCTCGTCTTTCATCTACTTTTTCTTGGGAAATAATGGAAAATATAGTTTCAATACACTAATACGTTCCAAAAAAAAAATCAAATTAATACCTTACCAACATTGTGGTTTTATTTAAAGCACCCTTGCAAAACCTTTAATGTTAAATTATTACTTTTTAAATGTTTCAGTATTTATTTGTTACATGTTCCACTAAGACCGTTTTCTATTGTCACTGAACCTTAAACATTTCCTCAATGCCATCTTTTTTATTTTAATGATACCATTTTTATATTCTGTCTGATGTATCAAATGTATTTTTTTGTTATATTAAAATGACAAAGGCTTTCTGTGAAGCTCTGTGGTATTAATGGAGGAAATAAGGGGAAACAACTTCCATATACATAACTTTATTATTGCAATAAGGCTTTGGCAATAGCATCTTCATATGATTACCATGATATGCTTTTAAAAATACTTACGCACATTTACATATATACATTTCCTCAAAGGCAACTTTCCTTGGACAGACACTAGTGTTTAAAGGTTAGAACATCACTACTCCAACATATAAAATCTGGGTTCCTGTTTGCCCCCTTTGTTTGATGGGTGTTAGATTTGGCTGCATGCAAACATGATGGTAGTGCATCATGGCAGCAAATCTTCATGATAGAAATAAGTATTCATTGAGATAAATAAAACTAAAGTGTCCCAGACTCTGACATCATCCACTTTAAAACACAACACAAGGTTTTTAAAGTGCTCACTTAAAAAAAAGGCATATCGTGCAAAAACCAGTGCACCCCTCACCTAGTAACAAAAGTGAAAGTAACTGTTTGGCAGGTGGTTATATTCTGGATTTCGGCCCTGTGCCCATCGTTTTTGTGTCTTGTGCATCATCACCTACTTAGATCTGAAAAGATAGTATGTAGAAAAATAAAAATACTCCCAAGGTTTAGTTCCTTCCATATAGGTGTCAGTAAACCATCATATTTGCATGAACATATTGATCCTTAAAAATCATATCATAAAAATGTAATATTGCTCAGACATTCTAAATCCTGACCAGTGAGTTCACTGTGAGTCGAGCTCCCTCTTATGGTGAACAGCGTTTCCACTGTTCAGCTCCAGTTGCAACAATGAAAAGGAACCAGGTGGGAGAGCAAGACAAGAAAACACGACTTCACATCTCAAAGTGGCGGAAAATACTTTCGACATAACCCAGGACCTTCTGCCAGTCCGGCCCGTCTGCCTTCAGCATCTCCTCCACTGTCTGTCACATAGATAACATGTTAAAATATGTTCAAACATCAAGTGTGTAAAATGTCGTAAAATGGTTAATATAGTGTAAAATGGCTCACCAGTGTGGCCGTGATTCCCACACTCTCTCCTGTCTTAAAAGCGAGGTCCAGATTTGCACTCTGTAAAAACAGTCCAACTTTTACATTATTAAAAACCAAAAAATATTTAGTATGAATCAGAAATATTTTGGACATCCAGTATATTTATTTTCTGTGCCTGCAAAGCCTTTTAGTACTTGTGCTAAAAGTAATAAAAATAATAATTATAATGAAAGAATTTCTGCTTATTGCATGTATTTCTGTTGATTTGAAAGGTGACTAACAGTTTTACCTTGTCTGCAGGGCTGAGGCTGTTGTACGGGATGTGAGTAGGTAAATAAGTGTGATAAACGGCGCAGAACGCCAAGCCGTCCTCCCAGCTGCTGCTGAAGTTTGTGATGTCGATATTCTGCCACAAAATATATTTGCTGAAAACAAGATGTAGCCAGTAAAAATAACTAAAAAAAAAAGATTGTGATGAATTTCTCCCCTCTAACCTTATAGCCTTGCGTACGACTCTGGCACCAGCGCAGCAGGGAGTTCCTTCGGGAGCCACCATGACGCCTCAGCAGAGCACTGAAACCATCCTGAGGTCTGAAAGGCAAGAACACGACTCACCATAGTTTTAAGAATGACTTGTGCTTAAGTGCTTAATCAAAGAACAATAAAGTAAGAAGAGTATACAGTGAAAAGTAAACTATGAGATTTTTAGTCTGTTTAAAGTCAGTTAAAGTCAATATTTAAAAATGGAGAATTTTGTCCACAGTTTGGGTGTCTGTAAATCTAGAACAAGTAACTGCATGAAGAGCTTTCTGCAGATTCCAGTGTGCAAAACGAGAGACTTAAGCTAGTTTTGAATGTGACTTCAAAGTTGATTTAAAACACTCATCAGCCTTTTACATGCACTTAAGTATATGCTGAAGTGTCAGTATCACCAAAGAAAAGGACCTAATAGCAGCTTACTTGGTGGAGTCTGAGCTTTGGTCCTCCTCCTGTTTTCCTGCAAGACAGAAATGAGACATGCAGCAGTTTTCTTACTAAAAGAACACGAAGGCAGCTCAGTTCTGGAGGTTTCAGCTCACCTGTGTAAAAGCTGGACCAGCTGTCCTGCCGCTGCAGGATGCGGTCCATCCTTCTCCGCTTCGGTGGCTCTTCTTTCTGGAGAAGTTCGGAGACAGTCAATCATAAAATCGTGTTTAAAAAACATTCATATATCAATGTCTTATTCATACCTTGCATAGTGGCAATGTTGTGCTCGTGTTTTTTGGTGTCCCATTTTCACTGGAGGAGTCAGTCGGGAGTGGGAGACGAGAGAGACTCCTAAAAGACATTTTTTGTTTTATGATACTGTCTGTTAGTAATAGGGGTGACTGTGTTGCAAGCACTAATGTAGACTCACCAGGATCTTTCAGACAGCATCACAATCCTCCTTGGATCTTTTTGCCCACGCCCCCCTTCTTTCTTCTTCTCCAGGGCAGCCAAACTGCGAAGGTATCCCTCCGCCACCCCTTTCCCTGTCAGCTGGATGCTCCCTGACCCATTTGCCTCCTCAGGATTATGACTCACGGCTTCAGCATCCACATCTTGATTCTTTTCATTCTCCTCCTTTTGCTTTTCAGCAGTTTTAGAGTAAGCTTCCCTGGCTTTTTCCTCTCTGGCCTTCTGTACGCCCTCCCCCTGCCCCTCCTGAAAGTCCGGTCCCTCCGCCTGTTCATCACAATCTGTCACGTCTTTCACTCTGCACGCGTTCCTCAGAGCGTCCAACTCGGCCCGGTCCCGCTGCAGCTGCAGCTGCTGGGTGAGTTCAGTCAGTTTGAGGCAGACGTCTCTGTGCTCGGCTCTCAGACTCTCCAGCTCCTGGTCCTTCTCCTGCTGTCTGCTGAGGGCCTGGGCCAGCTGCTCCTCCACAGCCCTGTGGCTCTCCTGGAGCAGACTCAGAGCCTGCTCCGACTCCACCCTCAGACGGTCAGCCACAGACACGGCGACCTGCAGGTCACACTGGAACTGATGCCACTCCAGCCTTTCTGTCTGTCATGGAGGACAACAGGAAAGAAACAGTGTTATTTTGCTCTTAATGTGGCTCGAAGTGTCCTCTGGGATATTTGGATAAAGTCATGACTCTAAAAGGTGAGTAACTGATAGAACTTTTCCAGTGCGTTGAATATGTGCTGCAGTTACATAATGTGATATTATAATATATTATGCTGGAAAAAAAGATTAAATTTTAAAGTTTTTCTTTCAAGATTTTATTCATTTTCCAACAATGGAAGTTTTCAAACTTGGCAAAATCAAGTCTGTATTGTGCAACAAATGTCTGTATTGGGCAACAAGTCTGTAAGGTTCAGGACATCTTAATACGAGTGTGACGGGATCTGCAGTTCCTACTCACCCTGAGTGTCTCCCTCAATGTGTCCACCTCCTCAACCAGCTCATCTTTCTCCGTTATCAAATGCCTGAGCAGCTCTGACAGAAAGTAGTAAAAAAAAAAAAAAAAAGCTTAAGTGAAAATAGATTTAAGGGTCTGGGTTCATTATTTACTTGAGAGCAACACACAGTACATTTTCATAAAATGTTTTGCAAAACAGGACAGAGGTAATAACATTAATAGTCACCCTGTTCCATTTAGTCATCCCAGAGACTTAATATGCAGCTGAAAACACTTAGCCCCATCACTGGTATAAATAAATGAGAAAGTATTATCTTATCTATCCCTTTTGTTCTTTAAAAGAGCCACTCTGCTGTGGCTTTGGAGGAGCTTTTTAAGTTCTTATAAAATAACCCTTATGATGTCATTGTGATGTCATCTGGGTTATCTTAGTTTGGGCTTGAGGGATTAGTAGAAAACCTGGAGGGAGGCTTGGAGTTGGACAGACATTTACCAGGCGGGGCTGGTAAAGCAAAAGAAGCTTTGGACTTGCATCATGGGAAAGGTAGGATCCAGCGTTTTAGTGCAATGTCAGGATATCTCTGCCATTTCAATTTTGCTTATTCCTGCATTAATTTTTCATTAATACCAAATCACTTTGAATTTTCTCTTCCATTGTCCGGTCATTTATTCATATGCTGTGTTACCTCACTAAAACTCAATCAGATGAACTGAATTAAATTCAAACAATCACAGGTGCAGTTTTAAGTTATCAATGATCTGTAAGGTCTGTTGTAGTTTCTCCCACAGAAGTAAACAACAGTTAGTGTCTTTTGAAACACAGTGAAGATGGAGGACCTACCTACTGCTCCTGTGGTAACATCTGTGTTGGGGGTCAGGCCTAGTGAGGCCCTGTAGTGCTCCATCAGACTGAGTAAAACCAGGCTCATCTCCTCTCCTGCTCTTTCCTCTGCAGCCTGCGGCTCCAGTCCACTATCTCGCTCCTGCCAGCTCTGCTCTGCGGGCGATCCTCTGGACGGAGGCAGGGGCGCCGGGCTGCTCGGGCCAAGCTCTGCCTTCCCGTGCCTCGCTGCTGCATCGCTCATGTTCGACTCTGAGCAGGTCATGCTGTCCACACTTATCACGGCCCATTCAGAGGGAGCGGCCAGTTTCTGTGTCCAGTCTGCGACTGGAGAGGTGGTGGAGGGGGTGGTGCTCCCGGCTGGTGATGGCGTCTGTGCCTTATTAGAGGAAGCTGCAGAGGACAAGGCCATAGCAGTCAGCTCTGCCTCTGAGGGCGTGGTAGGAGGCGTGTGGAAGAAATCTAAAGGAGAGCCTGAAAGGGGAAATAAATAGTACAAGAAGGGAAATAAAGGAATAAAATGAGAGTGCCTTGAGCCTTAAAATCATCTAATATATAGATGTGTGCTGAATGCAAAGCCTCTTTCTTCCTTTCCTCGATGCAGATGTAAGCACTCGGTGCCGGCTCCCTTATTTACTGTCCTGGGCAGTCTGATGCAGCAAAAAAGCATCTCCTGCCAGTGTCTTGGCAGGCAAACACTCACACACTGTTCCCCCATGTGGCAAGATCCAGGAAGAGAGGCGAATTTACTCTGATCCACTGTCTACTGTAACAGCTGCTCTCACTGCTGCCACGCGGCGATTACACCCATCATCAATGCTGCAGACATTTCTGCATAGAAAAACACTGCAGGAATCTACAGAGATTTCAGTGATTTTCCAGCAGTGGTTTGTTTTCTGTATACTGCATCATTTCTGTGTGCTGTTTACAGTTTTCATTGGTTGTAAACTCGTGCAGATTTTATGGGCTGCAGGTATCTCTGCCTGCCTCGACTCCCAATCTTTCATGTTCCCCCTCCTTGCGTTGTACTGCGGGATTCTGCAGAGTCATCATTTCCCCAGCAGCAAGCAGCACAGCATCGTCTGCTCAGCTACGGCGGGGGAGCTATTCTCATCCTCCTGCCTCAGACAGGAGAGGGAAACAGGGAGCAGCATCTTAAACAGCTGTGTGTGAGAATGAAACTGAGCGAGAGGCAGGCCTGAATGTGTCCAAGAAAACAAGACGCGTAAGGCTGCAGTGTGGAGATTTCACACAGAGGCTGAGCCAAATGACAGCTGGCTTTGAGCTGAAGGATACCGAAGGCATGAGAGAGGCTTAAAAGATCTGACGCAGCCGAATCAAACTTTTACCGAATCCTCTGGGATACAGTTTGTATTTCGCTGCAAACTTCTGATTCATCAACTCCTGTGTGCCAAAAGACATGTCTGTGATCACACAGTACCCGGCAGCAGAATTTCATTTAGAAAAGCTTGGCTTTAGGAAGAAGGGATGCGGTGAAAAAAAAAGAAAAGTCACTAGGCTCATCCTTGTTTACTTTGTGTGCTAAATCCAGTAGAATCTGTCATTCCAGCTCTGTATAAAGTGATTCACACAATGGTCTCAGTTGCTGTATTTATTCTGCACCCTTTTGTAATGTAGATGGGTAACAAGCACAAAGCTGAAGCCTTTCTCAGTGTAAATTCTAATGTTACACTCCTATATGACAAAGGAAGAATAAAGAAGGCTGAACTGCATTTGCTGTTACTTTGATTCTGGATGACGGGACGGACACAGAAACAACAAACACACAGCGCTGTCTGTCTTCTAACCAGGAAGACAGGAGTGTAAAAATAGTGAGCTACTTTATAATGAAGACAGGAAAGGAGTCAACTTAAGGATGTGTGTGAAAACAGCAGTATTCTCAATCACCTCTACACTGAGAAGAGTAAGAAAATGAAGTAAATACATAAAAATATGTTCACTAATAAGCTATTTTTTAAACTGAAACCACAGTCTGTGTTGTTTTCCTTTGTCCTCGGATACCTGTAGTGCCTTGGCTGTCTTTGCCAGTGTGGTTACCCATGATCCAGCAGGGGTGGGTAACTGGGTAGGCTAACCCCAGTGTCCTTCACTGCGTCCTCTGTTTTGTGAGGCCCACTGCGGTCTGGATGGGAGGGAATGAATATAAATCTTTTAATGAGTGTGACTGACAGATGAAATGCACATCAGCAAAATACAAAGAGTGCAACATGTCAAGAAAAATGAGCTGTACATCTTAAGTGCTGTATCTACTGTGCTTGGAGGCTAAACAATTCCCCGAACATCTAAACGCAGTTCTTCAACATTATTTCTTACAAATGGCTTTTGCACCATGCAAAGGTCACTGTGCCAGGTGTGCCACCTGCCTGCAGTTTTTGTTGACCATCTCTCAATGGCTGTCTGATTTTTAGAAGGCTTCATTCACAGTAGGCAGACATCCAGCCGTTACATACATTTACAGTGTGTATTGTGCAACAAAAGACCACAGATCTGTTAAAATATCTTTTCTACTGGTTTATACACAGACTCCTCTGCAGTGCTCTGGACAATTCTCTGAATTAACCAAACTCCATTGAACAATCTAACGATTTACGGTTGCCATGGTTATTAAAAACAATTATCACAAATTAAACATTATACCTAACCTCAATAAGACATCGGTAGTATCTCCAGGGAAATTCGGCATGCACATGGTCTCCCATTAAGCACTACACTTAACAACAGCTTCATTTTTTTACTCACACTGCTGTCTGCTGGGCTACAGACTGTAGAGCTGGGCAGTCATGAGAACTAACAGCAAAACTATCATTAAATCAAGGTGTTTCTTTGCCAATTGCATGCCGTATTAATAATGTCTGTCATATGTAAAATGTTTGTCATTTGTAATATGTGTTGAAAAGGTTTCTCTGCAGCACAATGAGTCATGCTGCATTAAAGGACCCGGCTGGTAAATGAAGTTTGGAGTCACATTTTCCCATCACCCCCCCCAAATAAACAAACCGCATCGAGGCGGGTTTTATGTTGTGAGACCATCCCGGCTGTGTCATTCATCCAGGTTCATTCATCCTACCTGCTCGGCCCGGCTGGACCCGGATCCTCCGGGCTGCTGCGGGCTGCGCGGCGGCTCTCTGCCCGGCTGTGTCGCTCTCTGTGTCGGCCTCTCTCTGCGCCCCGTCCCGTCTCTCAGGTTTCAGCGGAGGACGCTGCTGCGGTCACTGCCGTTCATGTTTCCACACAAAGGCAGACACCATCTCGAACTTGGGTCCGGTCCTCAACTCCGCTTCGCCCTTAAAGCCAATGCGACAAAAGAAGAAGAAGCAGGAGGCAGAAACTCGGCGGCTGCGCGGCGGAGCGACGCCACGAGATTTTTCTGATCATTATTCACAGTGCTGTCACACATCAGGGACATTAATGATGGAGAGGGAGGCTCAGCTGGGGGCTGATTGTCTTTAACTGCACGTGTGTGTGTGTTGGCGCGAAGGTAACAGGTTAAAGCGCCACGCGCGCTGGATGACGTCACAGTGGATCTGCGATAACTCACCTGACTGGAGAGAAAAAAACAAATAATCGGAGGCAGACACAACCTGTCTGAATCCAGGAGAGCTGGACTGAGGAGGGAGTCACAGTATTATTATGTGGTCACCTCTTTGAAGACTGAATGAAGGTAGCCTACTCTTTTTAAGATTGCACAGTGGGGCTTTAAACCAACCCTGACTCTATTCTCTGTGAGAATTCAAATGTCAAATGTATTTATTTAAAGCCCAAAATCACAAACATGGTTGGCTTCAGAGAGCTTTACAGTCTGTTCAACTGTGACACACTCTGTCCTTTGACCCCTGAACCAGGTCAGGAAAATTGACATGCAATAGATGCCACATGTACAGAGCAAGACATCGGTCGTGTAGGAAATTATACATGCAATTGTGCCAGTAGAGACTTAAAAACACACAATGACACAGTATAATGGACAGTTTTGTTGATGATGAAGCTTGATTCACAATAAAAGTGTTTTACTATCAAATTATATTTATGATCATCCACTTAATGACATCCATTTTCTAACCTGCTTTATTGCTGGAGCCTATCCCAGCTATCTATATTAGGGTGAGAGGCGAGGTACATCCTATACTGGACGCCAGTCAGTTGCAGGGCCACACTGAAAGACAGACAACCAATCACTCATTTAGATTAGCCAATTAACCTAACAATGTCTTTGGATTGTGGGAGGTAGCTGGAGTACCCAGAAAGAACCCACTCAGACATAGGGAGAACATGCAAACTCAGGAGAAGGGCCTCAACTTAGGGCCTTAACTGTTAATTTGTGTAATATAATGATTTTTGGAATCACAATTCAAATGAATATATGCCCATCGCAGATGAGACTGACAGTGAGGCTTTAAGTTTACCCTTTAGGACAGTCATACAGGAGCCAGATCCAAATAAATGGCCTGTATTAAAATAATTAAAAGACACGGTGAATGCATACTGAATGTACTTTAAGAGGTTTTCATGTGAGGAAAACAAAGGAAACACGTTAAAATCTTTCCTGGGCCACATTTTCTTTATGTTTGTCTATTGTCAAATTAGTTTAGTTTAGGACAACAATGGGAGCAAAACTGATGGAAGTGTCATAAAATGAAAAAGTGTCAGAGGGTGGTTACAGACACAGAGGATGGATGAATATCCAGCAGAAAGATGATAGTAGTAGCAGAAAAATGAAAAATGTGGAGTATGTGGCCAAGAAAGCACAGCTGAAAAAAAATAGATAAAATATAAAGATCTCTGCAATGTGATATAGAGTATTATTATTATTATTATAATTATTATTATTATTATTATACAGTGTATATACGGATTACGTTTGAATGTTTCAGCACCATGGACAGAGCACAGTGAAGAAGACGGTCTCTGGCGCCCTCCAGTGAATAAATTCAGTACTGACAAGAATGATAAAAAGACTTAAAGAATATTTTGATTTATTCTGAAGACTCTGTCTCATTATTTCTGTTAAATATAAGAGGAAGCAGATTTTAGTGATAAAGGAG
>JAVQJZ010181675.1:0-11501 GCA_036025355.1 Leiopotherapon unicolor | reverse complement strand
TTTATATATAATATATATTTTTGTATACTCTTCAGGCACCCTGTACTGTGTATACCAACAGTCAATTATTTCTCTTGGATTATTTTTATTATATGTTTAATTCTTATTTTTATTTTTTTCTATATTCTGTGTTTATTATTGTCTCTTATTTTACTCTCCTTGCATTTCTGACTTTTCCTCCATGTGTGTTTTGCTGCTTTTGTGCTGTAAATTTCCCCGTTGTGGGACAAATAAAGGAAATCTTGAATCTTGTTCTTAACTTTAATGTTGCAGCTGGAGCAAATTTCACTTTATATACTGCTCTTTAATTTATTGTAATTTATTAGTCAACTGTTTGTTTGTTTTTTTGCTGAATCTGCAAAGAACTTTAGTGAAGTAGAAATAATTTTCAATATTTTCCTCTAAAAAAGCAGTGGAGCAGAGGTAAAACGCAGAAGAAAATATTCAATATTTGAGTACATTTAAGTGTAACCTGCAGTTTATTCAGATTTTAGCAGATCTGTGGGTTTATTACGCAGAGGTTTTGTTGCTCTGATCATTTTTTACTTCGAGAGGCAGGCTGCAAAGTTTTATCAGAAACGTTTCCTGAGCTCTCGTCACAACCAAACGAGCTGCAGACAAAGTAAAACCTTCGAGGCGTCTTTCAGGAGAAAACAGTTTTTTTTCTGTCGACCTTCTTCAGGACGAGAGGACGAGCTGATAGCGACACGAGTCATAACAGCGAGCTCACCGCGACACCTCCGGCCGTCGCCCTCGAAGCCCGGCAGGCAGGAGCAGACGAAGGCCGATCCTCCTCTGTAGCTGCACAGAGCTCGATCGGGAGCGTCGCAGTCGTGACTTCCTCTCTGACAGTGATCCACCGGCCGGTTCTCCTCTGCAGGACCACACACACATTTCACACTTTAACACTGAATCTGCTGTTTATATTCAGACCAAACGTTATGTCTGTTTTTTAGTTTCAGCAAAGGAAAATCTTCATGCTACCTCCAACTTTTAATATATGAAATATCTTCAAATAACACACTTTAACAATACTTAACAGTACAATTGATAAAACACAATTCATTTCCTGCACCAGGTGATAATTTTCATTTATCAAAAACAGTCATGTTATCAGGATTTCCTCTGTTTGTTTTTTTGGGGGGGGGGGTTGAACTTCAGGGCCACCAAACATGGTAACAGACTCTTTCTGTCTCTGCTGGAAAAAGTCCACTTACAGTCGTACAAAACCTTCATTGTTTATGTCTGTTGGCGGCTTTTAGACGTCTGAATGTGCAATGAGGGACTCTTCAAACAAAGACTCACACACACACACTCACACACACTCCGCCCACCCACACAGCTGTCAACACACACACACACACACTCACACACTGACACGTACCGATGCAGGTCTTTCCGTCGCTGGCGAACATGAAGCCGGTCGAACACTCGCAGCGGAAAGTTCCCGGGTGGTTGTTGCAGACGGCGTTGGGCCCGCAGACGTGAGGAGTCTCTCTGCACTCGTCGACATCTGCAGCGACACGGAGGTGATGTGCGGAGGTAACGAAGTACACGAAGCACCGAGTACGAGCTATTATTTCATTCTATTACCTGCTGCGACCACATTTATTTGACAGCTCAAGTGCTCATGCATCATGTTCACGTATAAACACACACAGCTGTTGCGTCAGTCGGTGGGTTTTCTTTCGTGTTACCGTGGCACTGTCGTCCGTCTCCGCTGAAGCCGTTTGTACATTCGCAGGTGAACTGGAGGCCTTCGCCCGACCTGCACACGGCGTTGATGTCGCAGCCGTGTCGGCCGGTGAAACACGGATTCTGCTCGGGAAGGCTGCCTGTTAAAAACATACAGAGTTTAAAAAACATCTGCAGGGTGGAGCCGAAACATCGAACGTGGATTTATGAGCAGAAGAGTGACGGACCGCGCCGCCTCGTGTTCAACGGAGCAGATTCTTCACTTTTTGTACTTCCTGTCGCCTCCACTGGGCTCAAAGTACTTTTTTCTTTTTCATTAATTTGACTCACAGACCAAATAAATGTTTCATCTTTTGAATGTTGAATGAAAAACGTCAGCACACCTTCACAGTGTTTTGCTAAACAGATAACTGGGAGGGCTGACTGATGAGC
This sequence comes from Leiopotherapon unicolor, assembly GCA_036025355.1. Lineage (NCBI taxonomy): Eukaryota > Metazoa > Chordata > Actinopteri > Centrarchiformes > Terapontidae > Leiopotherapon > Leiopotherapon unicolor. Next base: position 9,374 of record JAVQJZ010181675.1, on the reverse strand, counting down.
TAAAGGAGTGAAACGACTCCGCCGTGTTCCCATCATGCAGCTGCTTCACCTCCTCACAGGAAACACGACCCAGATGTTCCACTTTCGGCCAACAAACTGCAGCTGAGCTGTGTTTGCTTGTGTAACTCTGAACCCCCGAGCATCCCATCAACAGCCCCCACCTGCCCTTTTACCTTCAACCCCCCACTTAATAATAAAAAAAAAAAAGATCTTCCTCCTGGTGCCCCTCCCCCACAGCCTCCCCCCTGCTGAGGACTGACGGTTGGTATCTCGTTGGCCTTGGCCGCTGACCTTCACCCCTGCCAACGCTCCCACAGCCTCTCAGTTTGCAGCTGAGGAAATACAGCCGGGCTCAGATTACTGTTTATCTTCCTCTGATGTTCCTCTGCAAACACCGGCGGGGCACTAAACCGTCGGAGGCGTGTTTCAGGACATTCCTCTGGGTAATAACACACATTTCTTTACTCGACCGAGGACCTGAACGATCTGTCGCATGTTATCGACCTGCAGAAACAGGCCAGGTCACGATAAAGGAGGTCGTTTAGTTTCTTTCTCCTTTTAATTTTCTTTGTTCAAACGTCTGAAGGCGAAGGACTCACTGTGCACCGAGCCGATCTTGTTGCTCATGGCGTAGCGGATCAGGTGGTTGTTGGCGTCGAACATCACAAAGATCTGGTCCACGCTGAGCTGCTGCGTGGACGGCGCCGCCCTGCTGGCCTCGTCGTGCTCGCAGCTCTGGAAGGTGACGGTCTGCCTCCACTGGTAGCTTCTGGTCAGGACGGCGCCGTCGGGGGAGGTGACGGTGTAGTCGCGGTTGGAGGACGACGTGATCACTGTGAGGAGGAGAAGAAAACACTTTTGCATCCAGAAGGACTCAAAACGACGAGAATCGAGCGGTGGTGGTCTCGCTCTTTTTTCTGCTTGTAAAAACTAAGCAGACTACCAAACAATATTCATGTTCGCCTGCATGCTCACCAACGTTTCAACAGTTACAGTAAGTCCTAATTATAAAAATGATTTTTTGCTGAAAGGTCCGATGTATTTGACCTCCACTCGATCAAAATGTATGTTTTACTGGCTTCGGTTGTCCTTACGGTTGCGGTCGTACTGGTAGATCTCCTTGTAGGGGTTGATCTGGACGGACGCCCCCAGCTGGACGGCCGGCACTCGTCCCTCCAGCTCGGTGCTCACAACCAGGTGGTCGTGCTCGTCGATCCCTTTAAACTGCTGCTTGATGTTCAGACGTTCGTTACCGGGCTGGAAGATCACCTCTGCCTGCCGGAAAAACTCGCCGCCTGCACGGACGTGAAAGAAAACCTGCGTCTTATGACTTTGACTGGACGTTAGCATGAGCAGCAACACGTTAGCTTTTACATGTTTTGCACTTTGCACAACAAGCTGCTCACCGATGAGACTGAAGCCGTTCTGGTAGCCGGGCTGCTCCAGAGCGAAGGCCCAGCCGATCACCCCCCCCAGCGAGGAGAGCGGCTGCAGCGAGGGGCCAAGGCTGTCCGGGATGTTGCTGATGGCCACGTAAGCCCGGCCGTCGTTGGCCACCACGTAAGAGTGCAAATCGTGGTTCCCGAGCTCCACAGGGGACGGCGAGTTCCCAACGAACACTCGACCATTCACCTTTCCGTTCATTCGCTGTGGTTTTCCTGGAAAGAAACAACAATCAGAGCCGCGTGGGGAGAAGTCACGTTGCAGCAAAGCTAAAATATGAAATTATTGTTTAAGATCAAAGGTAACATCTTTCTGAAAACTTGCACCATTAACCTGTTAACAGGTCAAATAGCACAGAAAGTGCATCTTACCCTCTGCGACACAGTCTTTGCCGTTTCCATAGAAACCAGGCCGACAGTGGCAGCAGTACCCGTTGCTGTAATCGCGGCAGTCAGCGAAGGCCGAGCATTTGTGCCTGTTGTGGGCGCACGTCTCCGAATTGTACACAAACACTGTGGAGTTCAGCGAGAATAAACGTGAGCGCTCTGACAGGATCACACTTTGTTGTGAGCAGCTGAGCGAGACTTACCGTTCACATCCAGATTCTCGTCTTCGTCCACCACAACGATCTGGGGCTGGTGGGGTCGGGAATGTGGCGGCGCCGGCTGGACCGGCTCAGGGCCGGAGTACCGTGGCTCTCCTGGGGAGTATCTGGGCTCAGGGTCTTCAGGGACGGCGTATCGTGGCTGGAAGGGCTCAGAAACAGGGTGTCCGGTCTTGGTTTCGTCGGGGTGTCTCGGCTCCGGTGGCTCCGTGTAGCCTGGTGTTGTCCTCGCTGGGCTGGAGTATGTTGGTGTCTCAGTCTCAGTGTCCCAGTATTCTGGTTCTTGATAGTCCGGCTCTTCGGTCTCTGGTTCGGGATACCCCGGCGTGCTGGTCTCTGGGGAAGTCGGAGTCTCAGTCGTGAAGTCCTGTTGATCCTCAGTGACCATTCCCGGCGTGATAGCAACAAAGAACGGCGAGGAGCCGATCTCGTACACCCAAACTCCTTTTTGTCCCGCGGTCGTCTTTCTGTTTGGATCAGCGGAGGAAGGACAGTCTCCGTTAACGTTCATGTTGTCGCTGATGTGTGTTAGTGAGGACTGTGCTAAAGAAGACTGAGTGTTTCTATCCACAGGTCTTTACTCACAGTTTCAACTTTACAATCAAAATGTGGAAAATGTGGTGGTGTACTCATAACTCGTGAAGTTTAAGACACTGGACAAACACACTGACTGCAGCTCCTAACTTGATATTAGCATCCAAACTTAATGTTTTCACATCACAACAGTCTATCAAACTGTAAAGGTAACACATAAAACATTTTTATGTAATTTAAACATCAGATTCATACTCAGGAAGGTTGCTGATGGAGGTTTCTTCATCAGTGGTCGTGCGGAAGTACGTCCCCTGACTGGTGCCCCACAGCCAGCTCTTTACAAGGCCTTCGTTGAAGCCGGCCTCTAAGACTTTGCTCTCGCCCCCCACTGACGTGGAGAGAAACTGCAGGCCGTCTCTGGGGTACAAGAGGATGGCGTACGAGGACGACACCATGGAGGCCACAACCAGCTGGAAGGTGTTTCTCTGGAAAAAGCACAAAAGAGATTTTGTTGAGCAGAAAATCTTAAGGAGCCACATTTCTCTGATGAACTTTTTAAAGTGCAAATATGTCCCGAACACCTCAAAGGTGCTGACCTACAACCTGAATTTCTGGAGGTCCTGTAGTGAACAAAGCTACAACATTAACTGTGAAGATCATCCACATTAATGAGAACCTGATGTGCAGGATTTTACTGAAAATATCTTAAACCAGACTGAAGGTGCAGGGAGGCATTAACATCTGCAAAAACAGAGGAACTGTGAACCCAGTGGTGTCTTCTGAACATTTTAGTTAGCTGGCTTGCTCATGTTAGACACTTGCAAGCTTCAATTCAGCGTGAGAGCTGACAATAAGCGAACTATTGATTACCGATAAATACTTCCAAACCACAGCTCCAAACCTCCACGAATCACTTTGGAGAATTTGGATTTATTTAAAGGTGCCTTCATCTAACCTCTGTTGAGTAACAAAAGCAAAGTAAATAATTTGTTTTGCTGCAAGTTTGTAAGTTTAAAATAACAATGACTTCACCTGATATAAACAAGATTTTTTGGGGCATTTTATCTTTATTTGATCGTGACTACAAACTAATTAGTCATTATTTTCTTTTAAGGACAGCAGCTCTGCCCACATGACAGTTTTGTTACTGGGCCTCTGTACTACTTAATTACACATTTATAACACTTGTAATAGACTTTTATACTCCAAACACTCCACTTTCTGTGCATGAACACAGACTGCAGGAACAAAGCAGCCTGATCTGGTTCTGCAGGACCAGGACGAGACATCAGGTCGTGGAGTGTGAAGAAAAGCAGTAAACTCCATGATAGCACGACCACCTGCAGAACACGTCTGGTTTAATGAAAAACGAGGTGCACTGAGACAGAAAAATAATCAATGAGGCGCTGCTGCAAAGTCCATCATACTGCAAGTTGCCGTTAGTCCACAAAAAAAAAACCCTAATGGGAAACATGTGGTACTTAACTGTGAATTGTACATTTATCTTTATCTAAAGATTGATGGAAGTATAATGAGTCCTGAACACAAAGTGCAGGAGGCATCTGGCATGCAGAAAAATCATTAAATAAATATGTGAACATACATAAATGGATCCCCACCAGCAATTCTTAAACTTCACCTCCTTTGTTTGTGTGTTTCTTCTGTTTGTTTGTCTCTTTTTTCTTCACATGAAGCGCTGACTCTGCTTATCTTGGACAGTTTTGGCTTTCACCAGTGGTGATTACGTGCAGATCCTCTGACATTAAACTGCAGCATGTGGCCACGCTCATTTAGAAAACCATGCTTGGAATAAAAATCAACAATTACGTTTGCTGCTCCCTCCAAAGGCCTTATGAAGAGGAGTGTTACGTGTATAAACAGGCCTGTCGTAAATCTTATATCCAAGATACCTTCATTCCCCAAATTATACTTCAGGGTGTTGGGAAAATGCCAAAAACAGTCGAGCAAACCAATTACGTTGATCCATTTATTGCAGGACTGTTGCACTTTTGTAGAAAAAACTTAAAGCTGTAGTTCAGGCCTTTCTAATAAATGAATTTCCATTATATCAGTGCTTTGTGACAACGATCACAAAGACACTGCGATCAGAGTCAAATTTGATGTTTCTGTTCTTGGGCCGTTTGGTATAATATTCATAAAATATTTGGAGGGGGTTGTAGATTATTGTCTTGGAACTGTGGAAATTTATCTTTGTATATATGAAGATATGAATGTAAGTCAGGGATTGTCAGCATAATGCTGAAAGCGTCGGCGGTGTGTAATTTCTCTCGTTGCCAGAAGGGGGAGAGAGAAGCTCTGCACTGCAGGTTTAAACTAAAACACTCGAAAGCATCTTTGAGGCCACTGAAGCCGATAATGCCTCCACCTACAGGAACAAACCGTCCTGACTACCTCTTAAAACCCCCACGTGGTGCCTCACCTTGGTGTCCAGTCCGTCTCCTCGTCCAGACGTCCCGCGGGCGGCCATGTTCTCCCAGGTGACCACCAAAGCGCTGGTGGGCTCCACGCCGTCGTCTCTGGGAAAAGCCTGTCTGATGTGTTTGGCGGCTCGACTCAGGACCTCCGGGCTGCTGTCGCTCCTGAAGAAGACCTTCCCCTGTCCGTCGCTGTTGTCCAGGTCGCCCAGCAGCGCCGCAATCATCCTGAAACCGGCCGGGATCTTCCCGAGGTAGCTGTCCTCGGCCGGAGGGGCCTCAAATGCCACAAATCCATTCGTGTTAATCTGAAACAGGAAGAGGAATCACTGTTAATGAGGGACCTGATTCTCTGACTGGAGAAAGTGCTGAACGAGCAGGAACTGAAGACTTGTTTTAAAAATCTGGATGTTTGAGTTCAGATTGCCCTCCAGTTAAAAGTCCAGTAAAAGTTCAGATCGGACTCTTCTGCTCGCTGCGTCGGCCCCCACGAACGCCACACAATAACTCCTCTTTCACTCAGGAAAAGAAAAGGATCTTTTTAACCTCATAAACTCAAATCCGCCTCACACTGAAGTCACTGTTTGAGCCTCACGCTCAACGAAACATCAGCCTTCAGTGTTTCCACCACAATGAGAAGCTCGTCATTCATCATTAGCACTTTTTCATGTGACCCACAAAGATGAGACTTTGTTATGTATTTCACTCAGCGCTGACCACAGATCAGTCAGGATGCAGTTAGAGATTTACCAAAGCATCATGGGAGTGTGTTTCCCAGAATGCCTCACATATCTGAATAGTTAATGAGTACCTGTGGACCCGGAGGCCCCTCGGTTCAGACCAGCAGCCACCAAACAGGCGGTCACACCTGAAGACTGAGGCCACATTTCAACCCACAGTACAGTTTGACGATGCTGCTTTTCAAAATAAAATGCTGAATACTCCGCCAGTTTAGAAATGTTCAGCCAAAGCTCCTGTACTTTTAAAAAGAACTTGCCCCCGAGCAGGGACTTTTTGGGGGGTGGAATAAAGTCCCTGAACTCAGTTTAGTTCCTCCAAAGGTTCCTTGTCCCTGAAGAACGAAGAACTGCACCAAAGATAAATGTTTATCTAATTTGTCTGTTTGTGCTGCAGTTTGTACAAACATTGAAAAAACTGTGGAGGTCAGAAAACTTTTGACACCATTTGTTTATTTTTCCTGCGTCTAGTCGCCATGTCCTGATGTCAGATGAGAATATTAGATCATCTTTATTTGAGTGAGTAAATAAATCCACCTGCTCAGATCTTTGTCGGTCTCAGAGACTGAGACTGTGAGTTTGAAGCTCATTACTTTGAATCTGTACACTTCCTGTAGTGATGCTGGAGGTTTGCAGCACTTTCTGAACTTTTGCACATGAAAGTTTAAAAAGCGTTTCAGTCTGTCACTGAAGCAGCTCATCTTCAGGAAGAGTCTCGGTTATTTAAACATGAAGGACAGTTTTCTCAGACAAACAGAGTCTCACTCGTCCATCTCATCTCATCGTGCACATTCAGCCAGACGGAGAGGAAGCAGCTGTTCCTTCGTTCCTCCTCTTCATCTTTAACACGTCAGACAGTTCACCCAAACTCAGAGACACAATCTTCATCCTGATCAAATCTCTTTGGTTTGTAAATTTATTTTAGTACCGTCGAAACCAACATTCAAATCGAAGACGCCACCACAAGAAAACTTCATCAGCACAATGAAGCTTCATCCTGAATCTTTACTTTTTTCTTTGGATTTAAAAAGCAAATATATTTTGTTTGACAGTTTTTAATGTTTAAACGTTTTTAAGTTAAGTAAAGTAAGTAAACAAAACATTTTTTTTGCATTCTTGTGACTCTGAACTCAAACTACAGTTTGAAGTCACAAATGGAAACTCTGCACGTCTTTCTGAAGCTTAAGATGTTTTAAATCGTTCAGATTCTGGGTCAGTCTGCGATCAACTCAAACTCAAGCTATGATTTAAACTTTTGAATGGCTTCTCCTCTACAGCAACGGCAGCCGAGGCTTGTGGGTATTGTAGTATGTTAAAGTGGTGACCCTGCAGTAAATCCAGACAGACTTCGCTGACTGCTGAGAAACAGCAGATTTAAAAAACAGGAGGAAACGAGTCGACCTGAGCGGGCGAAGCAGGTACGACATAAATCTCCACGAGCAACCAGCAGCAGAGAGGTCAAAGGTCACGAAAGAAATTTCCGAGTCCGAGATGAGAGCAGATGAAATAAGAGCCAAAGAGGAAAAGCTGCTCTGCTTGACTGCTTCTGTAAAGTCTGGAGGGTTTCAGCAGAGACGCCCCCCCGAGAAAGAAATGCATGAATGACGGCAGCATGTGGGTGAAAGGCCGAAATCTCCCAGCAGGTATCCGACGCCTGCAGAGCCGAAACACACAGGAAGTCTTTTGTCTGAGCGAGGCGAAGCTGGAATTTATTAATGTGACTTTGATGAGAATTAAACCTTCATTTGTTAATTTTTTAAAGTAGTGGAGGCGTGAGATGTTTTATTAGCCGAGCAAACCAAACAGTTTGTGTTTGTTCGCATAATTAAAGCTGTTTCTGATGTTTGACGACCAACTAAACGCTTTTCACTTTACATTTTTCAGTTTTTAAACTTTTAATGACAGAAGAATTCAACCAAGAAATGATCACCGATGATCAAAAATCAAACTGATGGAGGAGTGAGGGTGAACCGTCTCTCTGCTGCAAATCTCTAAAAGAGAGTAAGATTTCTGAGAGCTGGATTAAAAAGTAGATTCAGACTCAGAGTCGAGGATTCGTTTGCAAGAGAAGAAGAAAGACGGAGACAAAGTGAAATGGAGTTTGGTAAAGCCTGCGTGTCCTGTGCTGCTCTGACAGTAAATGAGCGGTTTAAATGTGTAATGACACTCGTTCAGCAGCACCGAGCTCACACGGGCTCCTCGGTGGAAACTCGCCAAGACGCCTCTGACATCACACATGTCCGACCCCTGAGATCATCATTATCTGTGTGAGAACAGCGGAGGGAGGAAGCAAACTGAGCGCTGCCATCTGGTTTTGGAGGACAGATGTCTTGAATCTATACGTTCCAGATGTGCCGACCCCGCGGAGGACGCAGCGTCCGACCGGAACAAACCTCGGCGGCAGCAGAACCTGGAGCCGGGCCAGGTCGATTTTACAGCGAGCCTGCGGTGTTTTCAAACCCGACGGCGCTCTGAACGCAGCACAAAGCTCCAAGAGTGGCTGATAATTACTGAGGAACCACATACCAACAGGATGTCCCTCATTTTGGGGAGGAGGGGTAGTTAGAAGCACTTGAAAGAGGGGGCGGGGGCTTCATGGACTGCGGGAAAATTCAGCAGAGGAGGCAGAGAGACAAACCGTGACAACTGTCAGAGTGACGTCTTATTCTGCTGCCTGATGCACAAACACCATCAAAAACCTTCAGAAGCTTCTGGATGACGAAGCTGGTTTCACACAGGTGGATAAATCTGATCACTCACACATCTCTGACTTTACTAAGCTGAGCTTAAAGGACCAGTCTGACGTTTTCTCACCGACAGTCTGTTATTCCTGATGAAAGATAAATTAGTGAATGTTTGTCAGCGGCGGATGAATCCACATCCATATTTCTTACCAACGTGCTCTGTTGTTTGAACAAAACTTAGCACACATCACTGAAGACTGAGGCTTGGTCACTGAATTCAAATCAGACGTTGGACAGAAGAATCGACCAATCAGCTGCGAGACCAAGCAACATCGCAGCTTGTGGGGTAAAAGCAACAGGAGGCCAAAGTGATTCACTCCAACAACAAACTCCACGTTCACGGCGGCTCGACGACTTCTGCCTGCAGCTCTGAAATAACGTGAAACAGGATGGCGACCGGAGCGAGACCTTCAGCGCGTCCCAACAACTTCCTGTGGAGGCCTGTGTGGTCTGAGGCCGTTTTAACGGGGGTGGGGGGGACAAATGGTGAAGTGGCTGAATCAGAGAGGAACAAACACTCTCAACGTTTCAGCCTGTCGACGACGTTCAGAAGCTAAAAAAGTCTGAAAAGAAGAAAATACTGAAAGTTTTCACACGGCGTCAGATCGTGGAGATCTCGACAGTGACGCTCGGGGGCTCCCGGGGGCCTCTGAGGCCCCGACAGGAGAAGCAGCTGAGCTCAAATTTAACTTCTGTCCTTTGACTCCTCAGGACAATAAAACCAAGCAGAGCCGAAGTGAATTAAAACAGTTCAGCAGGTTGGAGAGTGTGGACACCCCAATCTGGATTAGCAGTCACATGACCCGAGGAATGCATTCAGAGCGTGTGTGTGTGTGTGTGTGTGTGTGTGTGTGTGTGTGTGTGTGTGTGTGTGTGT
>JAVQJZ010181674.1:0-12584 GCA_036025355.1 Leiopotherapon unicolor | reverse complement strand
GGCCAAACAGAGACAATGAAAGTTCATCCACTTTGAACTCGCTAAGATCTTCTTGGACTGAACTTTTCTGTACTTTGCAGCTTTGGGCCAAACTTAGAAAAACAATATGGAGATAATGTGCATTTTTTCATTTTCACCTATTCAGTCTGCTTCCGGTTGCTGTTGTTTGTTCTCTAAAGGAGTTACAGTGAGAATAACAAGTAGGCGGAGGCACTTCTGTCCCTTTAATGTTAGGAGCGATATCTACCTACGGATACACCTGGCATTTCAGTGCAATTTTTAAAAACTGATAATCGAAATTCTCAAGAGATCACACCACACTTTGTCTCATTGGGATGCTGACAAAAGTTGTTCGCTCACACCCAACAGTATATTAACCTCAAATAACTACAACAGCAGACGTTTTGGAGTTTGATAAGCTAATAATATCATTATTCATGCTTCATGGCATTGATTGGCAGGCTGTGACGTCACCTTTATCTTACTCAAAGACCATTTTTAGAAGCTTGCAAACCTGATTCAGGCAATTGGGTAAAAGTAAGATCAACTATTACAATACCATCATATAATAAATTTGGTGAAGAGTAGCACGTTCGAGCTTCAACAGCACTTTAATAACATAACTAAGTGTGACAGATGGTCTGCAACTAGAATATCTTATAAATATTATTACAGTCAGAGAATGAGGGTATTTACAATCGTGATTTAAATTCTCATCTTTGGAGAATTCAGCATCAGACATGCTCACTTTGGGTTTTTACCGGATGATCATAACACAACAAAACGTGTAAACAAACTGCATCCTGTAAGTACTTGTGGCTGGAAGTTCTTTCATTAAAAAGCCTCAGGAAAGGAGCCTGCGCGCCGACTGCTGTTAGTTTGATTTGGGCGTTTATCGAGAAAACTTCAAAGACAAAAAAAAAAAAGGTCAGTGCAACTTCACAACTCTGGGGGGTGGAGTGGGTGAGGGGGAGCAACAGAGAACAAGAGATTCATTGACGCTGACAAAAAACAACCGTGATGAATAGTTGGAAGTGCAGAGTACACTATGGCTAGCCAGACATCTCTTTACCAACACCGCCTGTTGCAAAACCTCTCTTGTCTTAGCATGTTGGGAGCTGTCCCACAGACACATTTTAGGAAAAAAAATTGAATAAATGCCCAAACTAGGACTTTACTGTACAGCTTAAGCGAAACCCCCTCTTGGTGGAGAGAAAGCAAAGTGAAACAATAAAGAAACCAACGTGCCAGAATGTGATTCTCAAGCGAGGTCCTCGGGAGAAACAAACAACACCAGCCGACTTCGTCTCCTGACAGACGCTCGTTCATTAAAAGGAGAACTCCGCCCAAAATCTGTCTTGTGGTTGGAAGGTGGCTCTGAAAAGTTTGCAGCTTGCTCTTAAAAAATTAAAATTAAATTAAAGTTGCACCAAAATTAACAAACGATATCGGTATTGATAAAAATTTCTGCAGTATAATCCATTAATTTACACACCGCGTTCACCTTTGATATGTAAAAACTATGACCGTTAAAGGCATAATGAGCATGTTGCTCAAAGGTGGAGAGGTGGACTGTGCGGTAGGAGTGGTTTGACAAGTTTCCGCCGCTGTTGTGGTACTTTTTAATGCCACGACAGAGAGAGCAAGCTACAGGCCTTTAGAGTATTTGAGATGTTTTTTAATAAGAGGGAACAAAACAGCTGCATTAATATTTCAATGCAGTTAAACATCTCAAATTTAAACCTGTTGCTCCCATTTAAAAAAAAAAAAAGCTCATCATTAAACATGATTGAACCATGAGAGAAACAGAATTACTGATCTGAAACCTGAGAATTACTACATGGCAGGAGGCGGGGGGAGCCGTGCTGGCCGTGCTGTGTGGCACAGAGGGGAGTGGGTGTGATAAACTGCCAAGAGTCTCGCGGAAAACGCCGCCTCAAGTAGGTCAGCGCGACTCGGAGAGGAGATAATCAAGGCCATTTTGACCCCTTCTGTGTGAGCTGTAAGTGGGTCAAATGCGGCAGTCAGCTGTTGCAACTCTATCACGCGGGGCGCCGTGAGGCACTCGTCATACTGTCAAACCCCATTCCATTAGTTTAAGACGTGGCAGGGCGCCCGCCTGCACCCACCAGTGCAGGAATCAGCCCTCTGTGTGCCCCCCTAACACTCTCCCCCAGGGGTGAAATAATGTGAAGTTTCTCCCAGCAGTCGTAGCAGCAGCAGATCCACCTTTCCTCTAGTCACTGAATACACCCCCTGCAAACACAGTCCTCTTTAACTGTTGTCTCCTCCTTTTGACAGCTCACAGCTTTGCCACTCTGTCCTATTCACAGCAGCAAAAGACAACCCCCCCCTCCCACCGCCCCTTCAACCTCCATGTCTAAAATGCCACCCGCATTTCAAACCAGACTAACTCCAGCAACGTCCCTGCTTATTTCTCACTCTTCACTGCACAGTAAAAAAAAAAGAAAGAAAAAGAGGGGGGGACTCGTGTCTAGAAACACTTCTGAGCACGAATCTGCAACAGCAGAACAAAGGCGATACAGGGCAGCCTTAATCTCTGCACTACTGAAGCCAGCAGCTATTTTAAAGCTCTTTCTCTGTCTCTCTATCCCTCCCACCTTCCTCTCTTCTCTCTTACATTCTTCCTCTCTCTTCTTGCCCCCCCCCCCTTTCCCTCGGTGTCTCAGGGCAGCAGCTTCTCTCTGTTTTCCTCTCCTCTCTCCCTGCGTGTCCAGTGACTGACTGCACAATACACATCAATTATTCATGGCTGCGCTCTCTGTTTCGCAGGCAAAACCAATCACAGATGGAGTCATTGCTAATGGGCTCCTGCTGTACTTGCCACCGGCTTCTTTGCACTCAAGCAACAAATACCCCAGAGACAATGAGAGAGAGGGAGAGAGAGAGAGAGAGAGAGAGAGAAGGGGGGGGGGGGTAAACGGGAGGAGGGAGAAAAAAAAAGAAAAAGGAAAACTTCATACAGCCACGAGGAGAAGAGGAGGAGGAGGACACACGTTTGTGGTCAGAGGAGAGGAAAAAGGTACGTATCGGCGCGAATAATTCAGCAAAAATTAGGAACCGGCTTCTGCAGCAGTAAAGGGTTAAAGACAGAGAGGAGGGGGATGGAGGGGGGAGAGAGGATGAGACAGTGAGAGAAAGGGGTGTGGGGGGGGGCAAGCGAGGGGGCGGGGAGTGGGGGTGACAGGCAGAGAGAGTGGGAGAGAGAGAGAGAGAGAGAGAGAGAACCAAATGCTTATCTCCTCACCTCGGATGTATGCAGCAGTTATTGATGTATCTTCTTTTTCTGTCTAGTGATCCATTGCTTGCTCTCCCAATACACACATCACACAGAAGCAGCCACAGCCACTTCGCCAGAAGGGAGAGAGAGGGGAGGAGGGAGGAGGGGAGGCGGGAGGAGGGGAGGGGAGTGGAGGAGAGGAGAGGAGAGGGAAAGAAGAAGAAGGAAAAAAAAAAAAAAACGCAGGCAGCTCACATTTCAAACCTGCAAAGGGGGGTGGTGCCTAATGTGCTAGACAGCCTGTATCTTGGCCCCAGTCCAGAGCAACGAGTAAAAAGAAGCCTCAATCAGTTCCTTTAAAGCAACATTTGTTATGGTGGAGATGCACACAGCAAGCCCTGCTGAAAAAGTGTGCAGCGGAGACGGCTGGTACATTAAGCAGCGATTTCAGCCCCCCAAAAATCTTGTCTTTGCATACAGTCGACTTAATCCATCAAACTAGTCATTGTAATTAAGGGGCATGGAGGACTGGGAGGAGGAGGAGCAGGCTGGGTATTGTGGCTTCTTAATGCGCAGAGGGTTGGAATCAGAGAGGGAGGGGCCAATTAGACCACGTTTGTCTTTCAGCACACATGAGCCCGGGTAAGCTTTTGGATAAATAATTACACCCATATAAAACATGTAAACTGTGGGCAGACGCACCACCTGAGGCAGTCTGGGATCGTCCATTGTCGTCGGCAAACACTCACACTCGGCCGGCAGCGAGTCAATTCAGGTGTCAAATTAGTGCGACTGATCTGCGGCTAAAACACAATAATAAGCGTTTAATTAGAGCCATAAGCTAGGATGTAAATTAATTTTAATATGCAAACATACGATTCGGTCACACTGCAAATTACAGAGCCATATGGGGTGGCTGAAGATGCTACCAATCACCTCCTGCTGCCACCGACATAATAAGTGCGACCAGCCGCACAGAAGGGAGGACGGACGGACGAGCTTGACGGCTCTTATCTCTGGTCTTTCCTGTCTGTATTTGCTCTATCAGCTAAGTGCACGGCGGGTGACTTACAGCCCCGCGCCCTTACTGCAAGCTAACACATCAATCACGGCCCGGCTGGGAGGCTTCATGTGCTGTAATCATATAGCGTAAAACACACCGATTGTCCAAAGTGGACGCGGCATGGATTTATGGCTTCTGCCATAAACACACAGGAATCAGGTGCACATACTCACACATGACTCTTTAACCCTGTACTGTTTAACTCTTGACACAGGTCCCTCTTTAACAAACTCACGTTGCATATGCATGATTTTTCTTTCCAAATCAATCTAACTGTGTTTTAAATTCCAGTGAAGTTTCCAGATAGTAAATGTGCTGCACTGCATTTAGATGTGTGAATAAAATGATACACGACACAGTTGGTATATTTCCATTTGATGTAATGGTTCAGCTAGAAATAAATGATGCTTTGAGTTTGAATGAAGTAACTTGTAGTTTACAAAATATACATGTTTGTATGTATGTATTGCCTATGGTTAAAGAAGTTAAGAACGATGAAAATTAAGTCCTAAATATGCATTTAAACCTGATTAATTAACGGTTGCTTATTTCTCAAACAAAATTCAACTTGACTCCTTCTGACAATCAAACAACATCTCGGCCACCAGCAGTGATTTCAGATCTCTCTGTTATTCTCTATTTAGGAAAAGCCACAGCTAAACTACATGTTGAAGTGCAGAAAGTTAAAAAAAAAAGAAAAACAACAACATCATGTTGGTGTGGAAAGCTCTGGGAAGAGAAATTACAGCCCTGCAGGCCAGTGTGTGTGCGTTTATCCGACCTCTGCATTGTGTGTAGAATCTGAGATCTCTCTGCAGCTCAGTGACAACACGACTGACCCCCGATTCTTGAGCTCCACTTCACCAGAAGGCGTGATAAAAGCCGGTGTACGATCGGCCCTTCAAACTACAGTTTTTAGAGAAACATTTACATTCGATCTGCACTCGAGTGAACCAAAGGATTCAGCCACTTCAGTGTGGAGTATAAAAGCTTTACGGCACACTTAGAAAATGCTCATCTTGACCTTAAATGTTTTTTTTACTTCAGCAAATATTACAGAAAGATTCCTGTCTCAGAAATGTCCACTGAAAATAAGTATTAAGTAGTATAGTGATGAAAACGTTTCAACTATCTGACAGCATTTGACACAAACTTTCTTATCTTACATCTGCATCTTCCTTCCAAACTCTTTGATACTTTCCCTTTAACTTTTTAGAATTAATATTCTACTTTCTACCAAAATGCAGAATGAGTACTAAGCTGCTGCAGATTCACACACTCAACATCCCCGCCTTCATTGGCTGCTGCTTCCTCATGCTTGAGCTGGCCGGAAAGCAGAGACACCAGAGGTCCCACCATAAAACCCCCCACAGCCCAGCCAACTAGGCAAGATGAAACAAAGGCTAAAAACGCTGCTCGGTTGTTGTTACCATGCTGACACTGTTGACTGCAGCCCACTGATCAAACTCGAGAACATGTGCGCAGACAAACTGGCCCAAGCAGAGCTGAGACGACGAAGCCCAACTAATTATCTGCTGAATAGCTGGTTTACCAGGCGTTTGTTACGCGAGAGAATGAATGGCTCCAGGAGCTGAAAAACTTCGACCGCCACCTCCCTCCCACCCCCCCCTCTTATACGTTGGTGCCTCCTTTCACTCTTTGGAGTTGAGGAATTCCAAGAGCTTGCTGAGGCGCAAACAATTGGCAATGTGCCTCTCAGGCCCTCTCTGAAGAAGAAGAAGAAGAAGAAGAAGAAGAAGAAGAAGAAGAAGAGGAAGAAGAAAAAAAAATCATGATTAAGCGTTTTGTCGCTCTCAAACTAACAGGCCTAACAGGGTTTGTAATGTACCCCTGTGATGGAAAGAGAGAGAGGGGGAGGCCCCAATGAGTTTATCCACACCGAGCGAGTGATCTCCCTGCTTTGATGTTGCCGTGGCTCCACGTGTGCGGCTTCGCCCTGCGGTAAGACAGTCCAAGTAATCACAGATTAATAGAGCAGGCTAATCTCATTCACAAAGAGGTCACTACTAGCAGACAGACGCCCCTCCCCCTCCCAAATTCTGCCCGAGCATTGTGGGCCGCTTGCAGACAGGCAAAAGAACTATAAGAGGCCGATCCCCCAGAGAGTCTGCTGAAGAAACCAGCAGTGCAATTCACTTAAATCACAACGTGGGTAGAGTTTTTTTCATTTTCAGTGTGCTGAAGAGGCATTTAATATAAAAAAAAACAACACGAGACATTATCTAAACCTCTAAACTACTTTCTCTCTGCTGAAATTCAGATACATAAGTTAGCTGATGAAGGTGATAATGAAGTTTCCCTCAGGCGAGAAGATACATATTTCTGGTGTCATTAAGATCAAGGTCTGTTTCTTGAGAGTTTCGCTATTCTCAGCTTTTTTCTCACAAAGGAAAAATCAACAAACTAATGTCTTAAACTGTTGGAGGCATTTCATGATGAATCAATTTGTCAAAGCTACAACCTGTTTCAGCTGTAAGTTGACTGTGAACATCGATTTCCTACTGCTAAAATCAGCCTCTGCCCTCCCTTCGGCACAATTTCCTCCCTCAATTTTCTCCCATGTTCGGGAGAGGAATTTAGATGACATAACAGAAATGCAATAGCCCGACCGCGCCGTGTGTCAGAGCCGATGGAGACAAGTTAGGCTTGGTTAAAATGGGACACCAAATCTGATTTACTTATTAGTGCTCGTGCATTGACCTGATGTCCTCAGTGGCAGAAAGCCCCACTCGTAACCACCGGAAGACTCGCCACCCCCCCTCCCAATTTTAACATAGATCTTCAGTGCAGATTACAAGATGCATGATGTGACTGAGCAGGTCAGTGGAGAGTAAGATTTGACTTTTTTTTTTTTGCTTTTACTTGAAAGAAACCTTATACAAGCCCTGTTTGTCAGCAAATATAAGTAATAAACAGAAGTTTTGAGCTGCCTATATCCAGAACAAAACTGTCGTGTCTGTGAATGGACTGAGAAGTTTAGGGAGGTGCGGGAGGGGGGGACTTGGATCACATCTAGGAAAACTGTCAGATTTGGCTAAATTAAATACCCTTAAAACAACATCCCATGTTCTCTCTCTACGCGGATTTAATCGAGCTTCTCAGGTTTTTTTCTCTGTTTTTTTCTTTCTCGGCTCTCGGTGAACAGCAGACACTGACTTGACTGTCTCTTGCGTTGGATGGCTGACCTGCTGCCGCCATCCTGGCCCCATCATGTGACGCTGTCCCCACCACCTCCCTCCACCCCCCGTCACTCGGCAACGGCCCCGCTGGATGTCGGGGAGTGGGCCCTGCCCGCGGAGGCCCTGTGGGAGTGTCGTTTAAGAACCATCTCCCTTGGCTGCCAGAGAGGGCTTTCTCTCCGCCTTAACAACCTCCTCAACTGGGGCCTCTACTCTCTAAAGAGGTTCTGGGAGCTTCTGTGGTTTCCATTGACTCTTTCTCTCTTTCTACAGACCCCCTCCTCTCAAAATATTCATGCATATACAGGTACATAATTGTCTGTGAAATGCACGTTGGGATGCTGCCTGGACTCGAGCACTTGCTGGTTTCCGAATGACTACTGTTGCAGGAAATTATTCAGACAGAGAATCAATTGGCAATCTTATCTAAGCCCATGAAGTAGGGCCTGAGATTTGATTTAGCATTAAGTAGAATTAGAACATTTGGCAGAGTAAGTTAATTGCAGGCGGAAAATGATTCCTCTCCTGTGGCTGACATAAGAGTGACATCGCATGAGATGAAGCCTCGCATTACCACACATAAAACCACGGACGCCATAAATCAGAGAAGGCAAACACAAGTGAAAACTCAAACAGCATGTGGCTCTGACTTTCATGTCCTAGTCGACTAAAGACGGCTCAGCGGAGAGAGGCCGATCGCACAAAAGCAATAGCTCAGTCCTGCTTTCCCCCCTGTAACCCAAGACAGGTGGAAACCACAAATCAAAAACTGTAAGGGAGCACAAAATATTCCTGTTATCTTTCAGGCTGCTGACAGCCTATACATCTTCATTCCCATCGTGCTTCAGCATGCTTTTTCGCCAGCTTGATAACAACATTTAGCAGAATACATCTGTCCCAATGATCCATCACTGTACTGAGATGACAGTGCTGTAAGAAAACAGGAACTCATCATCACTGATACAGTAGTTTTTTTTTTTTTTGTCACGGGTGACAAATGGAGTATTTGGCTGCACACGCTTTGTCTAAAACTCCAGAGCAGAAAACAAATCTCTGTGTTTTGAGCAAGTATGAGAAGCGACATGATGAAGTCAAGGTTTATGCAGATATCAGAGGGTTATGCTTAATGCTCAGGTATTTTGCATTAATATTTCAGATGAGAACCACAAAATTAAGATGACTGGACTGTTTTTCATGCAGAATTAATCTACAAACATCAAGTGTCTCTTTTAATTTTGTCAATTTAAGGTGTTAAATGACATGATTTGAATAATTTGTGTATTTAAAATTCTGTTCAACACAGTTAGGCGTACACTACTTTTCTGGAGTATCATCTTAAACAGTCTAGTAGCAATGGGTGGGTTTTTCACAAAACGCTGCCAAGAATGCAGACAGGAACTTTGAGCCCGGACAGACCAGCATGGCCAGATGGCCTGAGACGGTGGTTGAGAAAACTCTGGTCTTACCTGCTGATTTTGGAGTGAACTTGTCCCTGTTGGCAGCGCACACGGCCAGGAGGCGGTAGCCCAGGTCCAAGTCGTAGCCCTGCTGTGCTGCTACGCGGCTGACCACCTGAACACAACGACAGCATGCAGCACTCAGTCGGGACAATGTCAGAGAGTCTGTTATGATTCATTCTTGCTGAGGAAATAACTGAAAAATGACACAATGGGTCTTTGTAAAGTAAAGCATTTATTCAAAGCTGGATAAGGTATTTCATAGAAGACTTTAGACATCACAGAAATATTATGTGAAGCTGCACATAAGTCAGAAATAAAGATAAGAAGTCAATGGGTGCATCTTTAAATAACTGAAAATTCAAGTCTTTTCAGACAAGGTTTTCGGAAGATTTATTATCTCAATTGTTGTCCCTTTTTTCACCTATTCTATTCTTTTTTTATTCTGCCTCTACTCCTGGGAAGAAGGTCACAAAAATGGCAATTATTCAACAACTGAGACGGGTAGAAAGGGCTAAGAAAGTGTGCACTTTTTTGCAGCGTCGGCACAGTCCTTTACATGTGTCATTTTGTGTTTTAAAATTTTCTATCTGCATGTGTACTTAAATGCATGTAGTGATAGACAATGGGTGATATCCCAAAAAAGGAAAACTGTAAAAGGTTGTTTGATTTTTTTAAAAATTCCCCATTCTCCACTAAAAGCTAATTACTTCTTTTCATTCCCTTGCTAAAGTTTATATCAAATGCCATTGAAATTTGTGATCTTTTCCAGAAGTAACAGGCAATAAAATAAAATACCCAGTAATGGACAGATCTTTGGAAATAATATTGGGTAAAATGGATATTATATGGGGTTATATCCTTTATTGCTTCTATAGATTACTACTATAGATTACTACAGAAAAAATACACTTAAAAACAGGCCCATCCTGGTAGTTGAACTCATTAACATTTTGTCTTGACATTTTCCCAGATTCAGACTGTTACATAAGATTCAGGTTTGGTAGCATCAAAGAGCCAGTTTAACTTAAAGTCACTACAAGTTTATCGGTTCCATATGAGTCGGTGGATGGCAGGACGGGGAGAAAACTGTGGCCTCCAGTGCGGCGGTGCCCACTGAGAGGAAACATTAAGAGAAACGTCCACATGCCACAGGAGGCGGCGTAAATCACCGTTATGTGGCGCACGTTGCTTTGATTTACCGTCGCCATTACCAGCTCAAAGAGACCCGCTTGAGACGTTCAGACCTTTAGGACATACTGAGGTCTGCGCGGACCGACGCGCCTCACAACAGACGACTTCTTCTCCCCGCCCGGGTTTTCATAGCTGTCACACGCCGAAGTTAAAGACGAGCCCTGAGGTAGTACAGCTGAACACTGCTCCCTGCACCATGTCATTATCTCCTGTAAGTATAGTCCTGACGTGACACCAAAACAGAGTATGTATATCTGGCCTTTATTTATAGGAATCCCCCATTAAGAAGAAGATATACGAGTATAGGCTGTCTAATTAGAATCTAAACTTGTGAGGGACATTTTGCTAAATGGTAATTCCAGTGTAAGAAGTTACAACAAGTAGTTCTAATTTCAGGACTTAAATTGTACACAGTCAGTGGGGTTGTGGCGGTGGATTGTCAACCAAACAGTAGTCACTCATTTTTGTTTTCTGCCACTTTGCTGTCGCGAGGCAACCGACGCTCCAAGGCATGAATAACACAACATAAGAGTTTTAAGTTTTAAGTTGTTTGTGCAGTGCGAAAGAATATTCTAGGCTATAATGCAGAATGTCTTGGCATAAAAGCCAGGCCACTACGAAACGCTGTCTAACCTTGAAACTAATATCCCACCACGGCCATGCTAGCTGCTCTAAATAACCGAAACGCTAACATCTACATGCTTACAGTAACAATGCTAGGCGTGCTAATGTTAACCTCATTCTGCCATCTTTGTTTAGCGTTTTTTGCCAAGTCACTTTGAATCAAGTTCATGGTTTAACTTAAAAAAGTGCATTAATATGATTTATCTTGCATAGTTGTGTGCATATTAAATGGCAAGTCAACATCCTGGTGAAACTGCAGGTGTAAAGAAAAGAAAAGTCTTATTAACTCCCATATTAGATTGAGAAAACAACCTTGTTGATGCTTTTAACTTTTTAAGGTCTGGTGTGTTTTGTAGTGGTCTGATTTTTAGTCTAATGTCCACAAATCTCATGAAGTCATTTTTACTTGCACCTCTGACAGACTTGTTGTTCGATACCATAGAAAAAATTGTCATGATCATACACTATTTAGCTGTTTATTGAAGAGATTATTATCATTTATCTTTTGCAACATAGCCACCTTTTGGACTCCACCAAAATGCCAGCATTGAGGCAGCAGCGAGACACAAAACATACAGGCGACAGGGTGAAGTGTTCACCATTTACGGCCTGCGACCGGGGTAATTTCACAATCACATCAGATTCTCTGCACTCCCTCCCAGTGCGGCTCATGCTAAGGTCTATGCAACCCGTAAACTAAAAGGAAAAGCCTTGAGATTTTCGCGGCAGGAAACAAATTGAATTGGCGAAATGGAGGAAAACGCACCTGCTGCTGCACATTAAAGTGGTAACACGAACAATGGCTTGAATGGAGGGTTGTGTCACAGCGGCTTCACTGTGGCGCTCCAGTACAAATGTCTCAGGTTCCTCCGCCTGCTGCAGCTACACTCGCTCAGCAGGGATTCAAATTGCACCCAACAGGAGCTATATGTATCTCTTATCTACTGCTGGAGGCGGTATGGAAATGTGCATGTTAAAGCACAGTATGGCCCAAGGTGACAGGAGAGTGACACATCCGCAGTCCGTCCATTGTTGTACTTGTCTGTTTTGTCGGGACAGACAGTAATTCCTTCGTTTACAAACTCCCCCGTCTGCGTTGACAGAATAATTCACAAGGGTTTTGGGGTTTTTTTTAAGTGAAGAAACGCGCCAATAAAATCTATCATCCCCTGTTGGTTTGCTCATTTGAACAGTTTGTGGCAGCTGAAGTCAGCTTGGATTCAAAACAGTTATGATGGAGTCCAATGGTGGCGGAGAGCCATGGCAAAAACAAACAAACAAACAAACCTCCCCAAAAAAAGAAAGGACCATCGACCACAGGAAATAGGAAATCAAAACACTAATCTGCCTGTCCATATTTAGTTCCAAGCACTTGTATATTTCACAAAATATGGCTAAATAAACAGTTTGTTGTTAGCACAGCCAGCTGTTTAAGTATTCGTGACCAACGTTAGCTTGTGCAAAGACGGACAGCTAATTACAACAACAACAACATGTGCTATGTATTTTGGTTAATTAAACAACACTGTGCTGTTCCTCTGGTTCACCAGTATATTTTAAATCCCGTTCTTCGTGAAATATACCAAAATACGCCGACCTTGACAGCCTCCACTTGTCGCTAGTGCAGTTTGTTGTTGAGCTTTGTTTTGCACATCTCTAGCTTGTAACATTTATCAGCATTGGTTATAGTTAGCAACAATTAGAAGCTCAGTATTTAGCCTTTTTTTTGTGGAAATAAGAGTGGGTATAACACAGGGAATATGACAGACTTAAAAAAATTTCCCACCTTGAAGTTGCTTAGTCAT